>VXBP01003652.1:69086-140547 GCA_013400115.1 Rhinopomastus cyanomelas | reverse complement strand
GGTGAAGAGAGAAGGACAAGTCACAATTACAAATTACCACCTCAATTAATACTTCGGGGAAATTGGAAAGGGGAGCGGGCTGCTGGCTGCGCCCGACTGCTATTCATCCTGCTCCCTGGTGACCTTGCTCTGGAGACGGTGATATTCCTTCAGCCTGGAAAACCGGAGTGAGAAAACAACAGGAGAGGAAAAAAAAACCCCTCAACAACAACGACAACAACAAAAAAAGAGGGAATTAATTGTGAATTAACAGTAACAACACACATTTCCTCGCGATGCGTTAGGGCGCAACGAGGGGGCGTGAAGGGCGGCCGCTGGTTAAGGGCTGCACCGTTCAGTCCCTTCACCTTGTTTTTTTGAATGTTCATTTCTTTCTTCTCCACGAGATCATGTAATGAATTGGTCTTGGAAGGGTGGGGAGGGGGACACACGTGGCAGATCGGGGAGAACAAAGTGGTTAACAGGCAGTGGAAAAATTAAGAGCCCATTATGTAAATGGGAGAGTGTTTTACAGCCCCAGCATCATCATGGGGTGGGGAGAGGGTGGTGGTGGGGTCTGAGGGATAAGTAAGGTATCAGGGCTGGCTGGGGAAGGCTGTAATTAGCCAGGGCTGGGGTGGGGGGTGGCCAAACCCCAGCGGTTGGTGGAGGTTTGAGCCTGAGCTGGGAAGAGGGAGGATCCGGGGGGTCTCAAAAGAAGCATCCTGCCTCGATGCCACTGACCTGAGCGAGTTGATGTTGATGAAGCCGGTGGCGTCAGCGGGCTCGTAGTCCCCCTGCACGTTCATGCTGTGGAGAGAAAGGCATCGTCACCAGGATGGGAGGGCTGCCTTTTGGGAAGGGAAAGCTCATGGGTGACCCTGCAGCTGGCTGCTGCCCCCTCATCACTCGCTGCTGGGTTCAGGGCACTTGTGGTAGGGTCTGTGTCAACACCTGGGGAAGATATTTGTAGTCCCAGGAGCCACATGGCCATCCTGATGGCCATCCCTGGGCTCCCCAGGCCCTGCCAGAGAAACAGCCCCAAATTTCTTCACGTGCATCATCACTCTTCCACCTCCTGCATCAAATGGGGATGTTCATCCCATCCCAGCACTGTCCCGGGGCAGGGACACTGCACTGGGAGGGGAATGGGGCTGGGGCAGGGGATGGGGATAGGGCTGGGGATCGGGTAGGAGATGTATCTGGAGCAGGGGATGGGGATGAGGATGAATTTGGGGCAGGGGATGGGCATGGGGGTGAATCTGGGGCAGGGGATGGGGATTGGGTTGGGGATGGGGATAGGTCTCAGGTAGAGGGGAGGGGGCTGGAGATGAGGATGTTGTCCTGGAGGACACCCCCAGCACTGGTGGGGTTCATCATCACAGCAGCCAGTTGACTCAACTCTGAGCTCATCCCCTCCCAAAAAGCAGCAGCCACACCCCAAATCCCAACTCCAGTGGCTTCCTACATCCCCAAACCACACAGTTCCTTCCCCAGAAACTACAAACCTTCCAGGAGGAAGGGAGTGGAGGTAGGGAAGGGGAGCAGAATAAAGAAGAGGGAAAAAAAAACCCCCAAGAAGAAAAAAAAGAAGAAAGAGTTTACAATGATTTTACCTCCCCTGACGGGCTACAGAAAAACCTCTGTGCTTTTATTTTTGCTCATTCGAGTGGTTCTGACCTGCTCTATAATTACGTTACTTTCTACCTACTGTGCAGAGGCATTTCCACACAGCTCTGCCTCTCACAGCTTTCTCTTGGGTTCCTGTGACGCCGTCACTCAAAGGCTTTCAAACCAGCGATGTAGAAATCAAGAAGAAAAGGAAAATGGTTGGAGACGCAGGGAGAATAAGTGCCCCTGCTTTTCTCTCCCTCTCTCTTTTTCCTCTGTCCCACCCCCCTCCATCCTCCTCTCATTTTTTTTTTTGCTTCCTTCTTTCTTATTTTATTTTAATTTTTTGTTGGGTTTTTTTTTCTACTTTATTCATTTAATCTCCCCAAGTGAGAGCGTGAAGCATAATGAAGGGTTGGGATGGATTATTGGGAGCTGTTGATTTTGAGGAGGAGGGAAAAGGAGTGGGGGGGGTGGAAGCTGGAGAAGAGAAAGAGAGAAGATAATTTGACATTTACTCCAACTGATCTAAACTCATTTGGGTGTATTTGTGGCTTATAAAGTGTTCAGAGGGATTGAAGGGAGTTGAGAGGCGGCTGTAGGGAGCGAGGGAGTGAGCAAAAAAGGGGAAAGCGGGAGGAAAAGAAATAATATTGACTTGAAAAGGGGGCTCCTGCCCAAAACAGGCTCTGGGCTGGGAGGGTGGTGTCACCAGAGTCACTGGGGATGGGTGTGAGCTGGAACACAGGAGGTTCCACATCAATATGAGAAGGAACTTCTTCACACTGGGGGTGACAGAGCACTGGAAGGGGCTGCCCAGGGAAGTTGTGGAGTCTCCTTCAGTGGAGACATTTGAAACCTGCCTGGATGTGTTCCTGTGTGACTTGGTCTGGGTGATCCTGCTGTGGCAGGGGGATTGGACTGGATGATCTTTCAAGGTCCCTTCCAGTTTCTAATGATTCTATGAGAAGGGTGGATGGGACGGGACTGGGAGGGACGGGATTGGGAGAGATGGGTTGGAGCAGGGTGGAATGGGACAAGCTGCAATCAAATGGGAAGCAATAGGATGAGATGCTAAAGGAAGGGATGGGATGCAATAGGATGACCTGGAATAGGACAGGAAGCAATAGGACAGGATGGGAAGCAATAGGATGAGATGCTAAAGGAAGGGATGGGATGCAATAGGATGACCTGGAATAGGACAGGAAGCAATAGGACAGGATGGGAAGCAATAGGATGAGATGTTAAAGGAAGGGATGTGATGCAATAGAATAGGATGTGAAGCAATGGGATGAGCTGGAATAGGGTAGGAAGCAATAGGATGGGACAGGAAGCAATAGGATAAGATGCTAACTGAAGGTATGGGATGTGATAGGATGAGATGTAAAGCAATGGGATGAGCTGAAACAGGGTATGAAGCAATAGGACAGGATGGGAAACAACAGGATGAGGTGCAAAAGAAAGAGATGGGGTGCAATAGGATGAATATAAAGCAATGGGATAACATATAATAGGATGGGGAGCAATAGGATGCAAAAGGACAGGATGAGATTGTGAGGGATGGGGTGGAGCAGGGCAGAATGGGAAGCAGTAGGGTGGGATGCTCACTGTCACCACCCCTGCCTGCCCTTGTGCCCCAGGCCCCACTCACCTGACCAGTTCCTCGTTGTACAGCGACCGTGGGGACTCCCTGCCCAGGATGTAGACCTGGCCTTTGAAGACTGCGAGTCGCACGGTGCCGGCCACGGGCTCCTGCGAGCGCCTGATGCAGTGCCGCAGGAACTCGCACTCAGGGCTGTGCCAGAAGCCTGTGGGCAGGAGGGAGGGTCAGCAGAGAGAGACAGGGTGCCCCTGGGTGCTCACACAGAGTGGTCACCCAGGACAAGTCCTGCAAGGTAGAACCTGAGTTGTTTTCAAGGGAAAGGATGAGGTTGTGGGACTGGGAGAGGAACAGGAGGTACTGGGACACTCAGGACTGAGACCTCGTGTGTGCCACTTCTCCTTGGTGGCCCTTGGGCTCCCATCCAGGAGAAGAGGTTGGAAGAAGCTGGTAGAAAAGAGGCAGCAGGACCATTCTGCTTCCAGCCCTGGCATAGGAGTGATCATGGAAACCAAAAACTTCACTGAGTTCGTGTGAAACTGCTCAAAACTCACTGTCTCAGGAATCAGGTGGAGACAGAACAGGTAGAGAGAGAACTGGGAGAGGATCAGCTCCCAGTCCCGTGGGAAAGGGATGAACAGTTCTCCCCTGGGATGGGTCTGCACCAAAGGGCCAACCCCAGCCACAGGTGCTGCTTGGGGGGACACAGTCCCCACAGCAACACTTCACCCCTGGGAAGGTAAATCCTCAGCAATGGGGGTCCCCGGGGTGGGGGCAGCCCCCTCAGCCTGCTCCCATGCCTCATCCCAGTGGGATGCGAGCAGAGAAATCCCCCAGGTAACACAGTTTGGGGTCACCCCATGGAGGTGTCAGGCTGTGCATCAGGATGCAGATGCCTCTGCAGCCCCGGAGGGAGACTCACCTCATACCTTCCACGGGCNAAGCTGGTAGAAAAGAGGCAGCAGGACCATTCTGCTTCCAGCCCTGGCATAGGAGTGATCATGGAAACCAAAAACTTCACTGAGTTTGATTTGTTCCCCCCAGAGTGAGGGACAGGTAGGACATGGGGAACACGTCAGCACCCACCCAGAGCTCCATCGAACCTTGATCCCAGCAAGTTCCCCTGCCCCAGTTCCACCCAGCACAGCAGCACCCTAAGCCCCCTGAAGCCCAGCTAAGGTGTTGGGGTGCTGTAGGGTCATATCACAGACCCCACAAAAAGCATCCTGAGGCTGCAGCCGTTGGTGCCACCACGAGGACATGGAGGATCCCTGGTCCCATGTGCTACCCCCTGTGCCCCCTCCTATCCCTAAGCAGGATAATTAGGCAGAGAGCCCTCAGAGCCCTCGAATAAAGCCTGGGAGATGGAGAAGGAGATAGAGGCAGAGACAGAAAGAGCCCATTCATGGCCCGCCCCCGGTCATCCCCAGGTTTTATCTCTCCCATCGCCCTGCCCCTTGCACACCGGTGCCCTCTCACCTTTCCCTTCCCAGCTGGGCTCTGGGGCTGAAACCATTAAAGAAACAAACAATTTCCTTTGTTGTTTGGCCTCGACAGCCCCGGAACGGGGCCGTATCCTGCAGCCTTGTCCCCGGGATCTGCATGGCCCTTGCTCCTGCATCAAAGCCCTGCAGCCCCTGACCTGCTAAACCTGCCTGGACCTCTATCCACTGCCCCTCCATGGCATGGCCAGGGGGTTCAGGGATCCCAGCTCCAGGCAAACACCCCCCTTTTTTGATACCACCCCCTAGACACAACCCTTCAGCCATCAGGACACACACAGGGCTGTTGCATCCCTGTAAGAAAGAAACCCAAGATATATTAAAATAATAACCAGCTACTTAAATCCCAGCTCTGACAGCTCCAGGTGTGAGGGAGAATCGCCCCTCCTCACCCCCCACTGCAGACTCATTCCCTGCTGGAATCGATCCCCTTAACGACCTTCCTGCCTTGTAACCCTAATTGGGGCAGGGCAGGGGACAATGGGCTTCCACACCTGGCCAGGGGCAGGAACTGCCTTCAAAGCCGCCCCTCCACAATGGGATCAAGGCGGGGACCAGGAAGATAAACACTCATCCTCCTAAAATCAGAGGTGAGGTGCAATCATGAGGTGTTAAAGGAAGGCGAGTTCCTCAGCCTGGCCCCTGGCATGGGGACCCACGGGTGCTGTTTGCACCCCGACAGGGTCACTCCTCGGGTTTGGAAAAGGCTAGGATGGTGCTGAAAATCCTCAGGGTTTCAGCAGCTGGAGTGGGGAGAACAGGAGCCTCTGCCTGGTGGATATGGGATGGAAAAGTGAAATCAGTTCCGTGACTCTTTAATTTGGGGGTTTCACACCAAATGGGTGGTTGGAGATAAACCAACGGGTTTGGGCTTCAACTATATTAAAAGAAGGGTAAAAGAGAAGCAGCCCAGGAAGAGCCAGCCAGAGCAGGAGCAGTGCTGGACTGAGTTAAGGCAGCAGCTTCACTCAAGATCCATGAGGAGGGTAACCAAGATTTCTGCAGCCCCAGAAGCTCTCACCCTGCCAGGACCTGAAAATACAGTTTAAGCAGCAGAAGGGCTCTAGGGTTAAGTCCCAACTGCTGAAGGAGGCACAGGAGGGATCTTTGTCAGAGGGGAAGCTGCTGGGGACAGGCACAGGCTGCTGCAGGTGCTGCAGGGGAGCAGACAGCCTGAACCAGTCCTGCGGGGTCTGCTGCTGTCCAGAGCCTGAGCTCCTGCAGTCGGGTTATTTCCAGGGCATCTTCCCATGGAAGATCTCGTGGAAATCGTTCCAGTCCTGTGATGAGACAGTCCTGAAAAGTGATGAAAGGAGGAACCAGAAGGCTGAGAAAACAGTACTTATGTAAGGTAAATGTGCTGTTTGGTCGAGGGGCAGGAGGCACAGAACAGCATCCTCTGGTGCCCCCTGTCCCCCACCCGACCCCAGGCAGGGCTGTGCTGCCCATGCTGTGCTGGACTCAGCTGGAAGCCCCTTGGGCAATCCCTGGCCAACCTCCAATGTGTGCTGCTGCTGGGCCGGACACCACACAGCTCAGCCAGGACCCTCCTGCAGCCCCTGAGCTCTGGCAGTCAGAGCCAGGGCACATCACAGAATCACAGAACATTAAGGATTGGAAGGGATCTCAAAAGATCATCTAGTCCAACCCCCTGTCAGAGTAGGATCACCTAGAGCAAGTCACACAGGAACATATCATCCTTCTGCCTGGCTGCTCTATAAGTCATCGTGTTTATAGGGCAAGTTCAGAGGGAGAGATAGTCTTTGAGTTTATCCCTGAATGCAGAGCCCCCAGGACACACAGCCCTGCCAGGGCATGGGGATTGCACTCGAGCTTCAAACCCTGCCAAGGCAACCATGTCCTTGTGTCCCACAGCCTGGGCTGCTTCAGGGGCCAAAGCAGAGAGACTGATGGGGTAGAGAGCTGGGAAAGGCAACACAAGGGGATGGTGATGGTGAATTGCAGCCTCTGAGACATCCAGTGGGCTCTCCTGGACAGTGGCATCACCTCCTGCAGGCAGGTGAAGCCCCTCCACACAGCAGCAGGCAGAGTGTGGGGTCCAGCTCAGCCCTCAGCACAAGCAAACCCTATAACCAGCCTTGAACTCTGAATTCCACAGCAGCGAGAGAGAAGGACGAGGAATCACAGAACACCGCGGGTTGGAAGGCACCTCCAAGGACCATCCAGTCCAACCCCCGGCACAGCGAGGGGCCGGGAGGAAGCCGGGGCTGCGGGGCCGTACGCACCGTTGTACACCAGCTCGGCGAACTTCTGAGAGAGCCCCTGCTTGATCTTGCGGACTTCGCGGTCCATGGTGAAGGCCTCAACGTCCAGATGCGCGTGGTAGAGGATGGTCCCTGCCGGGGTCTCATAGATACCTAACATTTTGCCAGGCAGGGGGAGAAGCAGAGAAGGAGGGAGAAGCAAATGAGCCCAACACTGTCAGCGAACGACAAAGACATGACGAGTCGGCTGACAGAAGGCGCCGCGGCCGAGCGTGCCCAGCCCCGGCGCGCTGCAAAGTGCATCTGTCATTACGCTCACGCTGGGGCCGAGACAGGCCGCTCCGCACCTTGCGGAGAAAATTCCTAGATTCCCTCTTTGGAGAGGCACTCTGACGAGGCTAAATGACAGGGTTCGGGAACCGATCCCCCCGCCGCTCCGTGCCCGCCGGCCTGCGGCTGAAAACCTGTAATTAAAGGCGCGGGGCACAGGCGCGAGGGGCTGGAGATCCCTCCTCTCCCCGCGCCTCGTGTGACCGCTGTGCGGCAATGGGGTTGCCTGGAGACTGTGAAGGCGACCTCACTTGGGGCTGCCCCCTCCCAGCCTCCCAGCTTGGGGATGGAGGGGTGTTTAGTCACTCCAGCGAGGGGGACCGGAGTGAGCTGCTCCTTTGTTCCAGTCGCTCAGGACCTGCTTGCTGTGGTCCGTGTTTCCTGGGTGTTTGGGCACGAGGGTGGCCATCGAGTGTCCTGGCACCTGGTGGGACGCAGGTGGAAATCAGCGTGGGAAGTGCTGAGCTGGTCCTGCAGCAAACACGTGGTGGGAATGGCTCGTGGCCAGGGATGCTCCACCAGCGTGCCCTGCTCGCCCACCCGCAGGGAGGGTTCCCTCGCAGGACTAGGTGTCTGTACGGCACAGCCATGGGAAGAGCAAAGGGCACCCACTCCTTGGGTAGTGCTGGCACACTAAGAAATCCCACAGGAAGCCATCCCACAAACAGTGGGATGAGTCCCCAGACAGTTCTAGGAGAGTGCAAGGGGATCCCACGTGAGTTAGGGGGTTCAGACCCACTCCAGTGCCTCGGAGAGTGACACAGGCTTGAGCTGGGTCCCATCCTGGACTGTGGACACAGCAGTGCAATCCCCTTCCATCAGACATCATCCCTACCAGTGTTCACAAACTCAGCATCCTACAGGCACAGGACAGGACCTGACTGTCCCATGGTGGTGACACAGAGGGCTGCTGCCTGTCTCTTTAGACCCAGCTGCAAAGCCCAGCCCAGCACTAACACCACGAACATTCTCTCTCCTTCCCATTAACATCACAGAACATTAGGGATTGGAAAGGACCTCGAAAGATCATCTAGTCCAATCCCCCTGCCAGAGCAGGACCACCTAGGCCAAGTCACACAGGAGCATATCCAAGTGGGTTTTAAACATCTCTGGAGAATGAGATGGTGTTAAAGCCAAATTGGGGTGGCTGGAGATCTGGGTTCATGACCCCAGGTTGCTGCCCATCTGGTCGTACCCCTACCCATCCTGTCTGACCCAATGCCAGAGGACCAGGATCAGAGAGGGAGGGGAAGAGCTGACAGCATCACTCCCAGGCTCGGTGCTGAGAAGACAAGAGACACCTTCAAAGTGACACTCACAGCATCTCCAAGTGACTATTTTCATCTCCCCATGTTTACAGGAAAAAGACAGAGGTGTCAGCACCGCAGCCGGGCAAAGCTTCAATCACCCCGTAATTACTGCTGGGGAAGGGGGGGGATCAGAGCGGGTCGGGGGGACATGGAGGGGGGCAGCCGAGGAGACAGCTGCTGTGGCTGCTGCTTAAAATTTTCTAATGTGTAACCTCAGCTGTCAGTTCACCTCCATCTGAGCAATTCTGCTGTGCCGAGTGCGGGCGGGCGCTGCCGACAGCGTTGCGGGACAGGACGGGATGTGGTGGCGTCCTGAGGGGAAGGGGAAAGAGATGCTGCCCATGGCGAGGTGCTGCCCATTGAGAGATGTTGCCTGGGGGAAGATGCTGCCCATTGAAAGATGCTGTTTGTGGCAAGATGCTGCCCACTGAAAGATGCTCTTCGTGGCAAGGGTGCTGCCCATGGGAAGATGCTGAAAGATGGAAAGATGTTTCCCATGGGAAGATGCTGCCCAAATTTCTACCACTGGTCCAGGTCTGAACCCCAATATTGGATTCATCTCAGGGAAAGTGTTTCCCACTTTCCTCCCCCATCTGCTCAGCACATGGAGGGAAGGAATAAGGAAAAGGAAGGAGAGAGCTGAGGGTAGGAACAGCCCCAGGCGAAGGCAGCGCTGGGCTCTTTTGGCAGCGGCCATCCCCTCCTTCTTGCTTCCTCCCCACTGATTTCATTTACTTCACTTAATTAGCCCCCCTTTGGAGTTAAAAAGATAATTTGATAATGAGGATGGGGAAAGGCAGGAGAGGCAGAGCCCTGCTCCTGCAGGCAGCCAAGAGCCCCCAGCCGAGCCANCCGCGCCCCCCCCCCCCTCCCCCCCCCCGCGCCCCCCCCCCCCCCCCCCCCCCCCAGCTGGCTGCATTGCCTCTCCCTGGCACCCCATAATTACCCTCCCTCCTCCCACTAAAACAAATATGGCAAAATCGAGTTAATAAGGTTTAAGAGGCTGGTGCAGGCACACTCAGCTTGCCCCTCGCCCATTAGGCCTTAATGAAGTTCAATTAGGAGCTTAGTAAAAATCAATGCAAATGAATTTTTCTCTCCCCTGACTTGCTGGGTGCAGGAGATGAGGGAGAGGAGGCACCTGGCAGGAGCCTTCATCGCCACCTCCCTGGCCATTAAGTGCTCTCGCTGTGCTGCTGCCTCTGCTCTGCAGATTGGGAGTCCCTGGGAATCGGGGTTCCCTGGCAAGTGGGGTCCCTGTGCTGCTCCGGGACCTCGCAGAGTCCCAAATCATCAGGGCCACTGGGATTTAAGGGATGGGACCACAGGATCGCCTCCTCCTGCCTACAAGCCCAGGTTCTATCTCCTGCCCCATTGATGCTAAACCCATTTGTGGTGCAAAACGTTCCCGGGGCCACCCTGAGCCCCAAAACCCTTGGGGGAAGCCAGGCACCACCAGCACCCCTCCTGCTTCATCCCTCTCCCATCCCAGTTCTCCATCTCTCCCGCACAACAGCTACCAGGGGCAGATTTCTGGGAGCCTCTGCTAACCACGAGCAGCACAACCAGGAGCAGGATCGGGCTCAAAGCTAAGGGCAAGGAAAGCCCTCAGCCAGGGTCTGGTCCCCGAGGCGCGCGCACCCTCGCTCTCCCCCGCAGCTGCTGGTGCTCAGGCACGGCAGCGAGCGCTCGGCGATGTCACGCTGGAGACAGGCGTGACAGCTACATGGGGTTGGGAGAACTCATTAAACGCTGGAAGGGTCACTAGAGCGTGGCAGGGGCGCTCAGAAAAATGAACCAGGTTTTGACAAATTACTCAGCATCCCACATGCAAATGCGCAGGCTGGCGAGTGTGGCTCGGGGCTGGGTTGGATGGCTGGGGGGGGTGTTTTTTACCTTCTTCAGGGTTTAATTCAATTATTCCAACCCAGATCCGATGGTCTGGGGTTCTGTGCCTCGCCTCTGCCGGCTGATGCTCCCACAGAGGAGCTGGTGTCCTGCTGTGGGGAGGGAGACTGTGGGCTCAGTCGTATCAAAGTATTTGTCTGCGCCAGGAGCAGAGGGCAAGTGTGAAGAAAGGGAAGGGCTAATTAGGAATTAATGAGGGTTAAAACAAAAGAGCAGGGATGAGGGGAGCAGAAACCATGCTGCTCCATTTCGCTGCTCAGCTCTGCACAGGGCAGAACTCACTGCCTCCAGACAGCTCCAATGGAGCTGATCCTAATGGGTGATCAATATTTAGAGGCACAACCTCAAAAGCAGGTCCCAGGTGAAGCCAAGAACTGGCTTTAAATAACCACCAGCAACTTGTGCCGGCCTCTTGGGCTTTGTACCTGTGTTACAGAGCTTTGCAACCTGCAGGTTCCCACAGCAGCACATGAGAACCCACAGCTTGGTGTCTTCCCCACTCTAACAGGGCTCCCCCAAGCCCTCTGGTGGCACTAGGAGCCCAGGGCTGGCGGCACCTGCAGTGGGCAGGGGACTGACTTCAGTAGAGAGCAGTAAGATGCCCCAGTCACAGGGAATCATAGAACAGAATCACAACCATAGGGTTGGAAAGGACCTACAAAGGTTGTTTAGTCCAACCCCTCTACAACAAGCAGGGCCAGCACTCACTAGACCAGTTGCCCAGAGCCCCATCCAACCTGACCTTGGTGCCTCTACCCCTTCCCTGGGCAGCCTGTTCCACAGACACCCCCCACCCTCAGATTCAGCAACTTTTTCCTCCTGTCCAGCCTCAATCTGCCCTTTTCTGGCTTCAAACCAGCACCCCTGGTCCTATCGTTCTCTGCTCTTGGGAACAGTCCTCCCCAGTCTTCTGACAGGCCCCACTCAGGGGCTGGAAGGTAGTTATAAGGTCCCCCTGGAGCCTTCTCCTCTCCAGGCTGAACAATTCCAACTCTCTTGGTCTGTCCCTGTAGCAGAGGGGCTCCAGCCCTCTGACTCTTTCCATGGCCTCCTCTGAACTTGCTCTGGAAATCTCAGTCAGAGGCTGATGGATAAGAAGTTTCTGAGGGCTGCTGCCATGACTCAAGCCCCCAGTGATGCCAAACACCAGCCACATCCCACCAGGGGTTTCCCTCCTGGTTCCAGGGCAGGAGTGGGCAACTGCTCACCTCTGGACTTCATCCCGACGAAGCGGTTCTCCACGATGTCGATGCGCCCCACGCCGTGCTTGCCCCTGCCAAGGAGAAGGGGGGTTGTGGTACAACAGGGAACAAAACCCAAATGCCAGTGTGGCCAGTCCCTGAGCAGCCCTGGTGGCCATCAGCAGTGATCCCCGCACAGCCCAGGTGGATTTTCTCCCCTTTTCCCTTCCTCTTTACTCTGCCACCAGCCTCTCCACCACTCACACATCAGTGGAAAACAAACCAGCCAAGGGGATAGACCCCACTGCAGCTCTATATCCTATGGCCAAAGTCATACTGATGCCACTTAATTAACATTTAAGAAATTAATTGCATGGGAAAGTTCATTTTCACTTGGTGCCAGGAAGCACAAAGGATGGCTGGGGACTGGGGGGCACTTGGTGTGAGGCAGGAGGAGCAGGTGCCCTCTTGGGTGCTGGTGTAGGGTTGGGAAAATCCTTGAGGCTGGCTCTGCCCCAGTGGCAGCAGAAAGTGGGCTCAGGGTGGCAAACCCCCAAATAGCTGCTGCTGTAGAAGCAGGGAGAGGGCAGGGTGATGGACCAGAGTAGCATGCCTCCATGCACCAAAAAAGTTGTCTTTCTACCCAAAAGGGACACCTCAGGCCAGCAGGGAAGGGAGATACCTTCTGGAATGTGGAGCTGGGGATATGGAGTGGAACTGGGACCAGTGACAAAGGAAGGGGCACCAAGACCCCTCAGACAGACAGGGAGGGGAGATACCCTCTGGCACGTGGAGCTGGGGGTCCAAAGCAGAACTGGGACCAGTGGCAAAGGGTGTCCCAGGGCTCGGGGCAGAGCAGCTTTCACCCAACCAGAGAGCGTTAAGAAGACCTCTTCCTGCACAGGAAGCGAAACCTTAAACACCCCTGTACTCCTGGCCCCGGTGCCCAGCTCCCCGGCTGGTATGAGTGACCCGACCGGGACCATCCCCTTGCCACAGGCTGACCACCACCCCTGCTCGCAGCCCAGCCCGGGGCCGCTGCCCCGTGGCAATGCCAGCCGGCACTCACGCGACATCGTTGAGGTACACAAAGAGCTCCAAAGCCGAGCGGCGAGTGGCTCCGTCCCCGGCGTTGGTGACCTTCACGGGGACACCTGCGGAGACAGGGAGGGGCCGACGGGTGGGATCAGCCGGCGCCGGGATGCCCCCCTGGAGCATCACCCCGTGGGCGCTAAGTAGATGTGACAGATATGAACTCTAAACAACTTCTTAAAAAGCCATATCCAAGCTGCTGCGGGGCGGCAGGGGGAGCGGGCGGAGGGCAGGGGCGAGCAGGGAGATAAAGCGAAAGAAATAAATAAATAAGGCCATAAAAACCTNGGGGGGTGTGTGTGTGTCTATGTCTGGCGGGGATACCCCCACCCCAGGACACGGCCGCTCGCACACGCGAGCTCCCCGCCGCGAATTCCTTATCACCCCTTAATTTCTCGGTGTCCCCCCTCATCTTTTCGGGGTTTTCTGACATATATATGTTTNGGGCAGGGGCGAGCAGGGAGATAAAGCGAAAGAAATAAATAAATAAGGCCATAAAAACCTTCCCCCCCCCCCCGCTCCTTTTCCCCTTCTCCTCTGCCTCTCTCTTTTTCCGAGCCTGTGAAATTGCAACCAGGCCCTTAACTAATTGAATTTCACGCTCCGCGATTGTCTTAGCGCCCAGCGCCTTCTGTCCCNGAAGCTGACAAGGGGGCTGCGGGGCCCACAAAGAAAAGCGGTGCGGACTTGGAGGCTAATCCCCCCTCCATCTGCCCTCCTCATTACCATGGGACGCACTATCAGTTGCCAATCAGCCTCAATGCCTCCCTTTCTAGTCTTTATTATCGAGGCAAGAGCCCTGGCTAGTGATGGGGGCTGTCAGCTTCACACCCCAACCCCGTACCTTCCCCGCCTTGTCCCCCCCCCCCATTAAACCCCCTATTTTCCAGGGGTTTATAAACTCAGTTGTAAATTGCTATGAAATGTAACTCGCGGCAATAATGAACCTTAAGCTGCCTCTCGGCGCGGGCCCCCCCTTCGCGCCCTCCCCGCGCCCCGGCCCTTTCTATTCGCATCCTCCGCCGGGGTATTGGCCGGGGTCCGCGCGGCCGAGAGCCCACGTTGTCGGGGCTGTTGTTGGTGAAAGCTGCTTAGCCTTTAAAATAGTTAATAATTAGATTAAAACTTCAAATAAATTAACTAGGGGATGAATGGGCTGCTGGGACGGGGTTGGGGGGGGCTGCTCCTCTCAGGGGGGGATCATTATACTGGAGCTGGGATACTGGTGTGTGGAAGGGTTGCTCTGCTCAGAGCAGGGTCTCGCTGCTGCTGCTGCTGCTGCCAGAATGGAGATGCCCATGGCTGGTGGATGTAGGGGATGCTCCCCAATGCTCACTGGGTGATGACTCTGGGGCTGCATCCAGGGATGGAATGGGGTGTCCCCATCTCCTTCATAGACTGATAGCATCGATGGCCAAGTCCTGCCAGAGCATCTATCTCACTGTGACAGTGACCATGGCCACTCGCGTGCAGATTGGACTAGATGATCTTTTGAGGTCCCTTCCAATCCCTAATGATGCTATGATTCTATGACACCCTCTGGGAAAGACACTCCGTGTCTCTGCACCCCAATGTCTGGCACAGGGGGTTTAGAGTCCTCTGTCCTCTCTGGGGGGGGGTCCCAACGAGCCCCTTTAGATAGACCCTGATCCCCTGCACACCATCAACAGCCCCAGGGTGTTGCAGGCTCCATCCTAAGCCCTAAACCATGATGCTGTGGGTTGGGGCTCACTCTACCTGCCCCACCCTGGATGACCCCAGCTCCCTGGTCCTGGCTGGGGAGTGGGGCTGCTTGTGAGGAGGTGCTTACCCTGCTCAAACTCGATCTCCAGCACGTCCGGGGTGTTGGGAGAAGTGGCTGGGTCACAGGTCTTGGTGTAGAGCCCAGGGGGAGCCTGATTCTGCCAGGGAAGGGAAGAGAAGAGAGAGGGTCAGTGGCACTGCCATGGCCAGCGCTGCCAGTGGCCCCCATCCCAAAGTGTGGGGCCAGCACCGGCGCTTACTGGGGCCCTGGGAACAAAGGGGTTGGAAGAATCAGCCAATTTTTCCCCTCAACTTGATCTCATCTTCTCCTCTGCCGCCCCCACAGCTGGGGGCGGGATGGCTGCGGAGAAGGCAGTCAGGCAGGGAAAAGCGGGCCGACGGCAGCGAGCGGCAGGGCGGGTGCCTGCAGCCCCCCAGCAACACGGCCGGGCTCATCCGGCACCCACCGAAAGAACTAATGGGTTGGCCTGACCTCAGCAGGTGCTCCCGGCGCACCGGCTCCGGCGTGGGGTCCCCGGGGTTAATACACACGGGGAAAATAGAGGAACGAAGCAAAAACCCATTTCAGAGCGCATCAACCTCTATGTATATGGGGTTGGGTTTTTTCTAGATTTATAAGGAAGAGGCATCTTATCTCCATCAGAGCCGGGCCAGCGGAGGCTGGGGTGCTGGGTCCAAACTGCTGCAATTGGAAGAGGAGGAGGAGGAGGGAAACATCATAAAAACAAACAGCTTTCCGTCCCAGAAAGCAAATCCTTCGCGATTTCACATGTCCCTCTGCCACCCGTGCGATTGCGTGTTCTGACCCCAAAACCCTTCTGGACCAGCGTTTGCAAACTGGAGGCCCCAAACCCAGGGACAGCTCTGGGAGGTGGAGGGAAACTGAGGCACGAAGCATCCCAGGACATAGGCAAAGGTACCCTTGAGCTGCCAGAGGGAACATGGAAACGGACCCTCCTCCAGCAGCCTGTGGAAGCAGCTCAGGTGGAGGTTCTCTACTCTGCAAAAGTTTAAATGGTGGTAAACTGGTATTAAACTGGTGCTTCCCCTCCAAACCCAACTGGTGAGAAGCTGGAGCTCTGGGTATCCCTAAGCAGTGGGGTTCTCTCTGCATCCACTCATCGTCTGACCACTCTCCCTGTTTCCCTTCTTAAAACAGAGCTTTTCCCAGAGAAGTTCCCACGGGAAGGACCAGGTAGGGAGTCATTTAGGGAAAATCAATTTTAGAAAAAAGCAGAAGTGATTGTTTTAAAAAACCATAAAATTAAAGCTTTTTTTTTTTAGGGAAATAAAAATCAATTCATCTGCAGAAATTTTCACCTCAAATTTTCACACAAAATTTTTTAATGAAAACCTCCTCTTTTTTTAAAGCAATAAATGGCAAAACCCCAAGTGTCCCCAGTGCCCCTAGCTACGAGCACCCCTGCAGCCCCTCCACACTAGGGAGCCCTCCTCACCTCACCCCAAACCCCAGGATGAGCATCCCAGTGGGGAGAGCCAAATCCTGGGTACAGAGCCACAGCTGCCCCCACAAACCCACCCCCAGCTTCCTGTTTTATCTCCTTTTTGCCCGATTCTCTTGTTTTAAACAAGGGGGGACCCCCCACACACACACACATACACTCCCCACACACACGCACAGATTACACGGGCTGTGGATTCCAATTTGCCATCGTCTGGCCTCTCCTAGCCCCGATCCCTCTTATTAACCAGAGCAGCCCACGAGAGATGATGAAAAACTCAGGAGTTCAAAAGGAAACAGAGATGGAGGGGCGGGAGGCAGAGGGGAAAAATAAGCCAGAAAAGTATTAAAAACTCTTTACTAAACATTGGAAGTCGAAGTCAGGTAGTTTCCAATTTTCCGAGGCAACTCGGAGAACCCCCATTACATAAAATAACTAAATAGAAATAAAAAGTGACATTTGGCTTGCATTCCATCATTAGGGGGGCGAGCCCGTCCTCTTTTTATTCTCTCTCCTAAAAGCACAGTTCAAATGACAAATAGTTTGTTGCAGTGTATCAATGCCTCCTATTTATCCCGCCCTGCAGGGGGGCTAGTCCTGCGATGTCATCTTTAAAGGGGAGAGAAGGAGGGGAGAGAAGGGGGGGGGGGAAAAAAAAAAAAGGGGAGAAAAAAAAAGAAAGGAAAAAAATAGAGAGAAGAAAAAAGGAAAAAAGGGGGGAAGGGAAAAAAGGAAAAGAAAAAAGAAGGGGAAAAAATAAGGATGGGAAAAAGGGGAAAAGGAAAGAAAAAAAGAGGGAAAAATAGGAGGGGGAAAAGGGAAAGGGGGAAAAAAAAGGAAGAGTGTGTAGAAAGGGAGAGAAGAGGGAGGGGGGAAGAAAGAAGCAAGAAAAACGGGGCAAGAAGAGAAGAAATTGGAAGCAAATGGTCCATGAAGTAAACCATGATGCAGAGCTATCGATGCCGCAAATGGTTTATTCATCCGGCTGATATTGTTGTGCCCGGGCCTGAATGAACTCTTTCAGAGTGCCATATGAAGTTAAAGCAAGTAAATTTCTATCTTTCTCCACATTAGCTGCCTCATTGCCCTTCAATCGGGCCTCACAGAGGCAGAAAATAGCTCAACCATCTGCTTTCAAATCCCTGCGTTTGGCAGGTCCCGGGGGTTTGGGGAGGGGACCCCATCGCCCTGCCTGGCACCCCGGATGTGGGCTGTGGATGCTCTGATGCCCAGTCCTGCAGCTTCCCGGGATGGAGGGGGTGGTAGTGCTCTGGGAACTCAGCTCCTGGTGCTGGGGGACAGTCAGGGCACTGGACACCCCATTTTTCCAAGCTGGGTTTGGGAAGACGCTGGCTTGGCAGAGCCTGAGGGGTCCTCAGTCGGGATGGGGGCACTGGGCAGGGTCAGTCTCTTGCTAGCTCCAGCTAAAAGCATGGAAGCCCATCCATATGCCAACCACTCTCCTGGAGGTGGAGAGACCCTGAGGGTCTGGCTTTGCAAAGTCTGACCTACAGACACCTGTGTAGAGGGCACCAAAGTGGGAGCAGGATCCCCATCTTCCTCTTCCTCAGCCACGCGCCAGTCCCGGTGAGCCGACCGTGGGCGCCGGGCTCCAGCTCCTCTTACACTCTGCCTGCCCACCCCTCCTCTCTCCCTAATTAGCCCTGATAGATAGTTCCAGTAGCCACCAGGACCCGCTGGAGCATGAACAGAGTGGGCAGGGGCTGGTGACAGGACCACGAGCACCATTGAGAGGCACCAGAGCTGGACTCACATTAATGGAAGGGATGTGCCCCCACAGCACCCCCCACCACCGGGATCAGCTGCCAGAACTGCCCCCACCATGGGTGCTGGTGGTCCCACCAGACCAACCAAAGGGAGATTTTACCCTGCTGCCCCATGGCAGTGGGAGTGGGGAGGGCTGGGCAGGCTGCTGGCACAAGGAACCTCCAAGCCAGTGGCCAGACTGGACCTCCAGCACCAGCCCCCAGCCCCGGTTCTCCCGTCACCACCTCATCCATCTAATTGCTCTTTTACTGCTGCCCCACCACGCTGCCCCTTCAGTGCCCCCCCGGAACGGTCCCCTCATGCTGATGGCAATTAACGTGCCAAGAGAGGCGGAGGGGCCGGGGTGGGCGTCAGGGCCTCCCCACCGTGAAATTTCCAATTAGGCTGCAAACACACGCGACGCCCCCAGCCCCGTGGCGGCCGCGCTGGTGGGACGCGGTGATCGATTACCTTGGGGTTCTCCAGGATCCCGGCCTCGTAGCTGCAGCAGGAAGGGAAGGAGAGACAAGTCACTGCAACACCTGCAGCTCCAAAACCCACCGGGATGACCCCCAGCTCCCACAACCCCGTAAGGGATCTCCAGGCACCTTTAGCAGCAACTTTGCAAGGACTGCCAGGCTCAGGAGAGCCCTGGAGATGGGTGATACCAAGGACACCTGGGCAGAGAGGGAGTTTGGAGGTTTTAGGGTCACCATTTCAGGGAAGTCTGGAACTCTGGAGGTGTCAGGGGCTGTGCTGGTCATGCAGGACCGAGGGCACCGTGGTCCCAGGCTTGGGGTCCTCACCCCACGGGAGCTCCCTGCTCAGCCAACATCTCACCTAATGTGCATGAGGTTTTCATCCATGCTCCAGGGTGTCTGGGGGGTCACAGGCACCGGAATCCCGTGTTTCTGCCAAGAGAAGGAGGAGGGAGGGTGAGCCAGCCCATGGGGAGAGCCACCCTCACCAGCACTGGTTCCTGCTGAGATCAGTCCCAAAAGCACAAAGGCACAACCCACCACCACCAGCAAGGCAGCACAGAGCGAGGGGAACGTCTGTCCCCCTGACCCTGGACAATGTCTGCTCCCACCACGGGGGTCACCTCGATGGGGACGTCAGGGACATGGTGTGGCTGGGGGAAAACAGCCACCCCAGCCACAGCACAAGCTGAGGAGGAGCCACATGAGCCCAGGCTATGGAGATGTCAGCGTGCAGGTTGAGTGCTTTTCATAGAACCATTAAGGTTAGAAGAGACCTACAGGATCACCCAGTCCAGCCATCAATCCAGCCCCATCCTGTCCACTAAACCCTGTCCCCCAGGGCCACAGCTAATCACTTGTTGAACCCCTCCAGGGAGGGTGACTCCTCCCACCCCTGGGCAGCCTGGTCCAACCCCTGACTTTTCAGGGAGGAAATTCCTCCTGATGTCTGATCTAAACCTCGGCAAGGAGGGGCTGACATGGGGAGAGAAGCCATGGAAGGGTTTAGGTTGGGAGAGACCTTTGAGGCCACCAGAACCACAGGGTGCTCTGCTGATGGGGGACAACATGCGTGTCCCCGCAGCCTCGTGCAAACCTGTGGTGACACAGATGTGGAGAGTGGGTGTTCCCCGAGCCCAGGCACCCCAAGCACCTCATGCCCATGGACATATGGCCCAACAGTGGCTGCCTCACAGCCCAGCACCGAGCCCAGGTCCCCAACAAGGTCACCAGCCTCCCTATTATCCGCTGACACGTCAATGGGGGAAATTGCCTGTGAAGACGAGGTGAATACGCAGGGGAATTAGCCTGAGAGGCTACGGCTGTGAGCCAACAACAAGGTCGTTGCCCACCCTACCAGTGTGCCAAGCCCCCATGTCTTGGCTGCAGGGTGGCCATGGCAAACTGGGGAGGGAGGTGGTGGCTCTGGGTTCCCACTGTGCCTTGGCACGTCCATACAGCCCATCTATCACCGGGCTCTGGTGCTTCAGTGTCACCCCAGCAGAGACCCCAACTGAGGACTCGGCCAGGTACAGAGGAGCAAGGACTGAGCAGAGGCTCCTTGTTGACCAGGAAGAGGGAAAGGAAAACTTGTAATTGTTAGATCATGGCCATCAACCCATGGATTTAGAACAAGCCTCTGAGATGCCTCCTAAGGCTGGGGAAGTACTAAGTGCTCATTGCCCTGTGACCACAGGTTGTGGAGCAAGGCAGCAAACCCACAGCATGAGCCACATGGGGCTGATGTAGATCCCCACCTTCCCCAGCACCAGCAGAATCATAGAATCACTCAGTTTGGAAAAGACCCTTGGAATCATCGAGTCCAACCATCAACCCTACTCTACAAGTTCATCCCTAAACCAAATCCACAGAGCCCAGGATGTCATGGTCCTATCATAGAATCACAGAATCATTAGGGATTGGAAGGGACCTCAAAAGATCATCTAGTCCAATCCCCCTGCCACAGCAGGAGCACCTAGACCAAGTCATAGAGTCAGTCAGGGTTAGAAGGGACCACAGGACCATCCAGTTCCAGCTCCCCTGCCATGGGCAGGGTCACCCCATCCTAGATCAGTCTTAGAACTCCTTGAGCACCAAGGTGGGAGCATCCAGGCACCGAAAACACCTGACCCCACATCTCCCCCTCCTGAGTTTGAAGGAGATGGGAAAACTCCCTTCGTCTTTCCAACGCTGAACACAACCAGAGAGCCTGAGAGCTACCACAAGCCCTCAACCCAACCTTTTCCCTTGGAACGGGGCCTCAGTCCGTTTCCCTTCTCTTTTCTCACACCTCTTCCAAACAAAATAACCCAACCCCAAACAAAACCCCCCAGACCCAAAACACATGTTCCATTTTTCCATATAATAAACCCGCGGTGCTCCCGACTACTGCCCCGTTCGACGGTTTGTTTGGCAACATATGGAAAGCTCTCGTAAAGTCGCCCCTTCACAACGCGGTGGCAGATGGCAAACACAAGCCTCAGCACACCAGCCCTAATGGGCTTCGGAGGGCTCCTCACCCCACAGCGCATCCCCCCTCTGGCTCTGCCCAGAGACTACCCAGGCGGCCTCGGCGGCAGCGATTTAAAAACTGAAGCAATTTTCTGGTGTCTGCACTGAGTTGCCTTTTTTTCTCCCCTCCTTCCTTCTCCCCTCTGTTGATTGATTGAGCAGAGTTGTCAAGCATTTCCACGAAGTCACGGCAAAAGAAAAGGTACCCTGGCGGGCACGTAAGGACCTGATGCAAAACTTCTGATGTGTTTTATTGCAACTTGTACTTCAACAAGGAAGGGGCAACAAAGGCGAGCGGATTTGCTTTGTCTGCTCCGCAAGTCAGGGGAGCTGGGATCCGTTTCCTTGGAAAGCCAGTTGCCATTAACAGCCAGGTAATTATGGGGCTTTTAGAATGGAAGGAGGATAAAATCATAAAGGGAGAAGCGGGGGAAGAGCAGAAGGCTCCAGCGTGGTGCTGCAGGGATGATGTGCAGGGCTTGCTGCTGTCGCCCAGTCAGCCAGGGGGAGCATCCTGCAGCCACCTGAGCATCCTGCTGTTGTCCTGAACATCCTGCTGCCACCTCCAGCAACCACTCGCAGCATCCTACAGCCACTTCCTCCAACATCCTACAGCCACCCCCTCCAACATCCTACAGCCACCTCCTCCAACATCCTACAGCATCCTACAGCCACCCCGCTCCAGCATCCTATGGTTGCCCCCTCCAGCATCCTACAGCCACTCGGCTCCAGCATCCTATGGCTGACCCCACTCCAGCATCCTACAACCACCCCTTCCAGCATCCCACAGATGCCCCACGCTGGCTCCTACCTTGGCATAGTCCATCAGCTCAGGGCGCCCGGGGAAACGCTGGTAAAACTCCGGCAGCCTCCATGGTGCAATGACCTGGTAGGAGCAGGGGAGCATGAGATGAGAAGCTCCTGGCCCCCCTGGACCCGCTTTGCCCCTTGGCACTGCTTGGGCTCCTCACAGGAGAGGGCTCCTGGCAGCCCTGGGGAGCTGGACCTGGGGGCTGTTGGTCCCTGAGCTGAAATATAATCTCCCCACACAAGGGTGGAGTAACCCAAACCCCTTGACCCCAGCGAGGGGCTGGATGTGAAGGGGTAACAGGCAGCATCGATTATCCAGCAGCTGCCTTAGTGCCGTTTCCTCCACGGCCTCGTGGTGCTTGGGGTAAAAACAGGTCAATTAAGGATCATTACAGCCCCTCAAATGCCAAAACGTTGTTCCTGTGCAGCTGGTGGTTTGTTAAAATGAGGCATGGGTGTTAAAGCTAAATTCCCCACCAGCTGGGGAGGGGCCCCAGGGGATGCTTTTGGGTTCCCTACCTTGATCTGAGGACACAGAGCGTAGCAGGTGAGCTCGAACCGAACCTGGTCGTTGCCCTAAAACACGAATGGGAGATGCTGAGGGGTCACCCCACACCAGGGCAGGCTGGGGAGTGGGTGGCCCCCACCCTGATCCCACTAATGGGGGATGGAGCCACATCCCTGGAGCAGCTGGCCCAGGGCAGTGCAGTGTCACTGGAGGAGGAACATGGTCTCGCAGGGCTGTGAGTTTGGGCACAAGGGAAGGAGCATTAAAAGTGGTGAGAAAACAGTAGCTACAGCCTCACAGCTTCACCCAGGGAACTGGGAGGATGATGGGCTGTGGGTGCTGGGAGAGCACGTGTGCAGGGCTGGAGACCTCAGGGGCAGTGGGTAAGGTCCTAGCTGCTCCTAGTGACTCTCCCTGAGCAGAGGTGGAGACAAAATCCTCTCAGCAGAGAGCTAGAGGGGGCAGGTGTCAGGACCTCGACTCCAGCCAACACGGGACAGAGGTTTGTCCTGTCTGCTGGGGAAAGCAGCCCAGCCTGTAGGTCAGAAGACCCTCACTTGAGCAAATCCCTCTGAGAACTATCTGATGCTACTCAGGATTTCACGGACCAACAATCTCTGTGCAGGAGGTGGGGCATCACATCTTTTCTCCCAGTAATGGCACTGGGATGGCACTGCTGACATCTCACTGGAAGAGCAAGGCCTCAGGCTGAGGACCCATCTATCTCCTCCACTCCCCCAAAACCTGGTCTGGTTTTGTCCCACAAGTTCACTCCTGGTCCTCCTCCATAGCTGCTTTGAACCCAAACCCACCTTTCCCAGTGCTCCTCATAACTAGGTGTTCAAAACCCCGATGCCACTGACCCTGAGGCCACCCCAGAGCTGTGCCCTCCCTTGGGCTGATGGTCCTAAAAGCTGAACCCCAGCTTTGGGCATTTTTCCCCTACAGGTATCAGAGAAGACACAAGAGGAGAAGACCCTGGTGTTGAGGAGGATGCAGCAGCTCATAATTAACAGCCCTGAACCTCCTTTTGTCTTAATTAGCTGGTGCTGACTAGACCCCACTAATGAGGCCAGGTAGCTGGGAAGGCGTGGGCAACCAGCCTGGCTGTTGTTAGCCCTTCCAAGGCAACAGCCCTTGCCAAATCCTGTTTTCCAGCAGCTCCAAGGGGCGTCAGGATCCCCCTCGCCTGCTCTCAGCCTGGCAGATACATTTACAGAGGGGCTGGGATGTCCCCCTGGACTGTCACAGGGGGGTGAGAACATCCCCCAGAGCACTCATTCCCCTCACAGTCCCAAACACGTCCATCTGCTGCAGCCGCAGCGGGGACACCACAGATGGTTCCCATTTGAGATGCTGTGGGGACGGGCGTGGCCGGGTCGAGTTACCCATGGAGGGACCCCCCTGAGGGCTTGGGGAGCAGCCGAGGGCACCCCAGTCAGTGGGGATGGCTCATACTGGTGGTGGTACCCCAGGAGTGGCTGATGGCTCCCAACGCCCCATCATGGTAATGGGGTGCTTTAATCCAGGGCACCCTTGTGTGGGGCTTCTGAGAAGCAGCTCGTGGGGTAGATGGACACTGATGACCTTGGAGGTCTCTTTGAACCTTCATGACTCTGTGACAGGGAGGGGGTGTAGGAAACCCACTGCAGAGTTCTTTCAGCCGTGAAGCCCCACAGCTGCCCCTCTGTCCCGTGTCCCTGGGGCTGGCAACACCCCTGGCTGCACTAGGGACCCCCACTCAAACCGAGACCCCTCCGGATGAGCACCTCACCCACCCTTAGACCAGGACGGGCACAGCCCACACTTGGGGTCCCTGCGAATTTGGGTGAAGGGACCACCCGGTAGGTTCTGGGTGCTCGCACAGCACCCAAGGGCCCCGCAGAGCCCTCTGATGACCCTGTCCCGGTGTCCCCGCAGCCTGTGGGCGGGGGTTGGGGGTGCCGAGGGTGGCCCCACGGTCACGTCCGGCTCCGAGCAGCTCAGAGCAGCTTCCCGCGGTCTCTGGCTGCCTCTAGTGGCAAAGGGACCGTCCTGCGGCTGGTAGGGTGGGACAGGGGTGGGGACAGGAGAGAGGAAAAGGGTGGGAACAGCCGGGGATGGGTGGCAACGGGATGGGGACCACCATGAGTGGATGGGGACAGGAGTGGGATAGCCACGCATGGATGGGGACAGGGGTGGGAACAGCCATGAGTGGATGGGGACAGGGATGTAGACAGCCATGAACGGATGGGGACGACCACACCTTGCCCAGGGTGCCTGGAACACTCTGGGGGTGCTGACTCAGCTGCAGCTGGCTCCTGCCCCAGGCAGCCCCTGCCCTGAGCAGCTTTTTGTGTAAATCTTGGGGTTCAGCTGTGAGTGGAGCCCTCCCGACCGAGACTGAGAACTGAAACTGGGCACAGAAACCCCAGAAGAGAGAAGGAAGTGTTGAAACTCGGTTGGTTTTGGACAGCCCCACAGAGCACCCTCACAGCACCCTCTGCACCCCCCTCCTGGCACCCAGAACCCATTTTGGCACTCGCAGCTTGGCCAATGAACTGAGCAGGTCCCATCCCCTCCCAGCACTCTCATACCTTGCCGGTAGCCCCATGGGCAACGTACTGGGCGCCCTCGCGCTGGGCGATCTCCACCAGCTTGCGGGCGATGCAGGGCCGTGCCAGCGCAGTGCCCAGCAGGTAGCGGTCCTCGTAGAGAGCGTTGGCCTGCACAGCCGGCCAGATGAACTCCTCCACGAATTCCCTGCTGATGTCCTCGATGTAAACCTGCCAGGGCGGGGAGAGCTCCTTGGTGGGAGGGTGACTGGGGAGGGAGGGGTGGCCCCATTCCCCTGCATCACTGGGCACGATGCAGCAACGGGTCCCTTTGCATTCCCTTTCCAAGTGGCAAACCCCTGGGAAAGAGATTTGTCACTGGCACTGTCCCACCCACGTGGTGACCCCAGCTATGGGATGTGCAAGTCCCCACGGCTCAGGCCCACAGTGTGGAGCTCAGAGCTCTCTGGGCTGTTACCTTGTTGGCCCCCAGTGCCAGGGCTTTCTTCCGTGCCGCCTCAAAATCTTCCTTCTGCCCAATATTGGCCTGAAAGAGGGACAAAACCCAGGGTTAAGTGTGAAAGGAGGACACAAACCCCCCAGCCTGGTGTGAAGCATCTCTGTGAAACCACTGGAGTTATTTAGGCTGGAGAAAAGCAGGCTGAGGGGAGACCTCATTGCTCTCTACAGCTCCCTGAAAGGATGTTGGGGAGGTGGTCTCTTCTCCCAGGTCACCAGTGATAGAACAAGAGGAAACAGTCTCAGGAGGTGCCAGGGGAGGGTTAGGTTGGACATCAGGACAAATTTCTTCCCCTGGTCAGGGGTTGGAACAGGCTGCCCTGGGAGGAGATAAGTGGCCATCCCTGGAGGGGTTAAAAAACTGGCCCTTGGGGACAGGGTTTAGTGGTCGGGGTGGGGTTGGGTTGGTGGTTGGACTGGATGGTCTTGGAGGTGTCTTCCAGCTTCAAGGACTCTATAAATCTATGATCACTCAAGCCATGGCAGAGCCCCCCCATGCTGACTGAGCTCGAGGCTCTCCAGGATGGGCAGGAGGAGTGGTCACTGCCCAGGACAGCTTTTCTCAGGGCCATACCCTGCTCTGCCAGGTCTCTTAACCTGTCCCAGTGCTCTGCCCTCATTAGCAGAGGGTCATTTGCTGTCTGGGCCAGGCTGTGCCACACAGCACTAGCAGCTCAGCAGGGCAGCACCCGCCTGGGTGATGCTTAACCAGCAAGAACAGGACAGCCACCATGACCACACACATGTCAGAACCCCCATCACCCATCTGGATCCCTAGATCCATGGCCCAGTGTGTCCTCCCCCCCCACTCCCAGACCTTAAGGCTGGGTCCATATGGCAGAGCTCACCAGGTAGGCAATGACACCATAGCCCTGTTCCTTCAGCCACACCAGGATGCAGGAGGTGTCGAGGCCACCGCTGTAGGCGAGGACCACCATGCCCTTGGGCTGGTCCATGGTGCTGCCAAAGCAAAGGGAAAGAGGGTCACAATGGCCCCAGCCCCTGCCTTTGCTTGTTGCAGGGATGCTGCAGCCATCAGCCATGAAACCCTTTCTGGTGACCCTGGACCGGCCAGGGGGCCGTCACGGTCCAGCCAGGTGCTGAGGGCAGTGCAGGGGATGGGACAACACAAACACTGTCCAGGGAATGAATAACCAAGAGGCAAGGAGCAAAGCCCGGGGTAAAATAAACACTCAGGACCAGCAGCAGCTGGAGCAGGTAGAGGAGCACATGGTGGAGCTGCTGGTGCTGGGACGAGCTCTCTGATTCAAACACAGCTACCTGGGGCTGCTTTCTGTGGGCAGCAAGAGCTGCTGCCAGCAGGTACTGGGTGCTTCTGTGGGACCAAGGCTGTGGTAGTCTGTGGCTGGCCAAGCCCCCTCCTCTGGCAGGAGCTCCAGGATGGGACTCACCATGGCATTAGGAGCCAGCCAGGCTGGATCAAGGACCCACACAAGGTTGTAAGGAGCAGGGAGAGGGCTTGGGGCAGCAGCGGAAAAACCACGGCGTCCAGGCTGTGGCTACTGGCCAGAGAGGGCACCATGCCCACCCACCAGCTAGTGCACCCAGCAGAAGCAGGTCAATGGGGTAGAGTGGAGCAGCCACGGAAGCAGCTTTGCTCTTACCTTCACTCCACGTGGCTCTGGAACCCTGGCACAGCCTCACGCTCTGCAGGCTCCCTGTAATGGCAGGGGATGGTGCTCAGAGGCAGCACCCAGGGGTGGCAGACACCCAGCCTGACGTCTTGCTCGGGCACGACCCAGCACGTCATGGCCCTGTGCCAGGGCAGCCCAGCAGAGCTGCTGCGGCAGACAGGCACTGGCGTCCCCCAGCCCTGGGCACCCACCGGCACCACAGGCGTACGATGTGGCAGCATCCCCCCGACTCGGCCCCGAGTCTCGTTAGTGCTTATTGGGCACTTGTCCTAATTGCTGTGCCCCGTGTGCCCTGCCAGTGTGAAACACCCACGTGGCGGCTGGGTGCCGCTCCACTTTGGGTCGAGGTGCCAACACAGGAGCTGGGCAAGGACGCAGCTGCCCAGGGCTCGGAGGGAGGGAATGGGGTCCCGGAGTGGGAAGGGGCTCCCGACTGTCATTCTGTGGCTCCGGACTGTCATTCTGTGGCTCCCAGAGGCCCATGAAGAGGTGATGTCAGCTGACCCTTGGCCAGGGAAGGTGGATGGCACAGCCAGCCAAGTCCCATCCACATCAACTGAGCTGCTGCCAGCTCAGCACAATCCTGCTCCTATCTCTGTGGGGAAGGCTCCGTGCCGAGCTCCTCCAGGCTGGCCCATACAGCACCTTCCCCAGTGGGAAATGGTTGTACTGGGCTGTGCCCCAGCACCCTGCCCCTGCCAGCACGGCGCGGGGCCAGCGTCCCATGGGGTTTGGAGCTGGCCCGGAGCAGCAAGAAACCTGTTGCTACTGGTTTCTTGCTGAGGAGCGAAAAGGTCCAACAAGCCCGTAACCACGAGCGAGCTCCCTGAGCCTGCCCACACAGGCAGCACCCAGCACCCAGCCTTGTGCAACCAGCATTTCCTGATCCTCAGGGGCTCGCAGATGTGCCGGCCTGGGTCTGTCCCCACAGAGCCCCAGCGGGTTCTTCCCCATAGAGCCTTTACAGGAAAGCAGAGGGCACTTCCCAGAAGCGCCTGGCCCCAGCACGATGCTGCACCTGCAGCTCCTGGCTGTGCAAATTGCCTCTCGTCCCCCCAGACCCATCCCTGCTGTGGCTACCAGCATCGCTATCTCTCCTGTCAGCCTGACTAAGCACCGCTGAGACCGGGCGCACTCGCTGCACGAGTGGCCTGGCAGGTGGCTAGAGGTAACACCTCCACTCGTGCCTGCCCAGACACGTTCTGCTGCCCATGCAATGCCCAAGGGACCTTGCCCCGGGGTCGCATCCTGCATCCCAGGAGCGGTGCTGGGCCGCCAGCGTTCCCAGCTCCGGAAACAGGGCTCATGCCAAGTCTGGCAGCTCAGGAAGGGAGAGCCGCGAGGTTTTGGCATTGGGTGGTAATAAATAAATCAGAGCAAACAAAGCCCAGCGAAGAGAGCACGGCGGGACTTTCTCAGCCCTGGTTGTTATTCTGCAGCAGTTTCCTTGTGAGCTGGGGCAGGGCTTTTCCCGGAGCGACTCTGGCTCTGCTCGGCTGGAACGTGGCGCAGTTGGTTTTGAAACCCAGAGAGAAAGCGAGGGGAGAGAGTAAAAGTTTGAAACTTTGGTAGGGAGAGAAATTACATCTGCCAGCCAGGCTGGGCCAGCAGCCACTGGGGAGGGAGAGGATGGGGATACAGAGGAGGATGGGAGGGATGCAGGAGAGGATGGGGGGATATAGAAGCAGATGAAGGAGATGCAGGATGAGGGGGATGCTCTTACTAGTGCTGGGCTTTGCCTCAGTATTGCTTCTCCAACTCATGGGGGCTCATCCTGCCCCTCCCACCATTCCCCGAACAGACTGGGGAAGGCACTGGCTGGTGCCAGCCCAGGTCCCAGCTCCCCTCTGGGGATTCCTCAGGGATTCCTTGGGACCCTTTGGGACTCGCTTGAACACCCCCCAACCTAAACTGAGCTGGAAGATCCTCGACTGCAGCCTGCACCCCTCAGCGCTGAAAGGGGCTGGGACCTTCCTGCTCTTCTCCAGCACCGCAGAGTGAGAGAGACCCGTGGGTGGGTGGCGAGGGACCAGCCGAGATGACGGGACAGGGCCCCCAAGGTAAAGAACCTCCTTTCCTTTCGCCTCCCCCTCCCCAGTGCCATGTCCGTACTCACCCGCTCCCGGGTGCCCTCTGCGCTCCGGTTCGGTGCCTGGAGCATCCTCCTCCTCCTCCCTCCTTACAGCAGGCGGGGCCGCCGCAGGACTGTCCCCTCCGAGGGATAGGAGGGTCAGCTCGCACCCCCAGTCCGCTGCAACGTTGCTCTAGGTGCTGTCTGTCACTCGTGTTCCCCACTGCTCCCGACCTCCACCGAGCACCAAGGGGGTGCCCACTCACATCCCCAGGGGACCCCACCTGCCCCGAGGGGTGGGGGGTGGGGGCAGAAGGAATCTGTGCCCTGTGACCCCCCTTTTCTCCCAACACAGCACGACAGGAGAAGGTTGAATTGAGGGGATGTGAACCTGAGGAGGGGCAGGAGGCTCTGCATGGGGCAAAACCACCTGCACCCCTTGCACATGCCCAGGGACCCCAGACCTGGCTAGGACCCCTCTAGCCCTAAGAGCACAGCCTGTTGGGGGCAACTCGGTGCCCCTACATGGGTGCAGTAAGAGCAGACTCCAGCAAAGGGGTCCAACCCCAGCACCACCACCACTGGGCACACACCCACCCCTACACCCACACCTGGCCCAAACCTGGGGACAAGTGGGCTCAGCTCCTTGGGGCCAGCAACTCTCATCCCTACAGCCACCCCCTCAGAGTGGGACTGAAATGGCTTTTGGGGAAGAGCCTCCACCCACCCCCTGTGCAGAGAGGCCAGATCCTGCTCCTCGAGGTTGAAGAACCCAATGCTGGGGCAGAACTGGACTTGCAGGTGCTGCACATTGGGGCCCTTTGGTGTTGCCACGTCCCGACTATCACCCTTCTCCAGCCCAAGGCCATGCAGGAAGGTGCCCAAAGCCCCTTGAAGTGGGGGCCCCATCCCATCCGCTGCAGGAAGCTGTTTCTTCAGGCATTGCTGCTATTTGGCCACAAACTCACCTTTATTTGGGATAATCCCATCAATAAATAAGTGCACAGAGCCCAAAGGGTTAATAAGAACCCAACAGTGGACAGGAGGCTACTTCAATTTAATATGAGGTTAATAGCTGGGTTCCCCCCGCCCTCTCCAGCCCAGGGGATCACACCCTACAATCCCAGCAGGGACCTTGCTGGCTGCTGCCACCCAGCTCATTCCCCTCACCCCTATCTGGGAGCTGATCCCAGCCAAGGTCACCCAGAGCTCTGTTTGCTCTGGGACCTGTGGGGTTGCAACAAAACCTGATTGCGAGAGGCTGGCGGGACAGCCTGTCCTCCCTGCTGAGTCAGGGGCTGGTCCTGGGGGAAGGCAATGTGGGCAGGGGCTACCAGGGGGCAAGGAGGCGGCTGGAAGGTGCAAGCTCGGCTCTCTCTGAGCCACATGCTGGTGTGGGGGCAAGGGGCAGGAACAGATGTGACCCCCTGTCTCCTCCTGTCCCTCAGCTAAGTCAGTAGGGGTAGGGTGAGACAGAGATGATGATGATGAGGATGCTGGGTGCCTGCTGCCGGCCCGGGGCCAGCGCCTGCACCTTGAGGTGGTGGGTGCCCGGTTCCCGCAGTGGGCGCAGGGTGAAGATGACACCGCGGCCCTGCTCCGTGCGGAGGGCAAAGGGGCTGCTGGGATCCCGCTCCAGCAGCCTGAAGATGGGGGGGTGGCGGAGGGCAGTGCCTGGGGTGAGGTGCACCACGTCCCGGCGGGCAGCGATGCCAAGGGGCAGGGTGAGCAGCTGGTACCTCAGAGTGGGGGGCCCAGCTGAGCCACACTCTGGGGTGCAGTGACCAACACACACCCTGTGGGGGGGATTAGAGGTTGTCTGGAGTGACCAAGGGCACATCATGGTGCTGTGAGGACAGGCCTGGCAGCCCCACACAGCACAACTTACCCAGGGCTGGAGCCTGTCCTGTAGCCCTCTGGGCAGGGCACATCAATGCAGTGGGCACCTCCGCGGGTGTTGAAGCACATCTGGCTAGGGCCACACTGGATTGCGTCCTCCATGCACTCATCCACATCTGCAGGCAGACAGGGTGCCCGTGTGCTGGGGTGGGCAGTCAGACCCCAGCTCCCAGGCCTCCCCACCCCTCCCTGGGGTCTCACCCACCAGGGCTGCCCAGGCTTGGCAGGGTGCAGGGCAACAGCCCTCCCCTGGAAGGAGGAAGACTCGCAGCCCCCAGGGGGTGATGACCAGGGTGATGTGGGGTCTGGACTCACACCCTGAGGGATTTGTGCAAGATGCAAGGGCAAAGGCACCCCCCTGGTACCCCCCAAGCACTGACCGTAGCAGGTCTTCCCATTGGGCAGCAGGCGGTAGCCGGCGGGGCAGAGGCAGCGGTAGCTGCCCAGGCTGTTGCGGCACTGGTGCTGGCACTGGCTCAGCATCTGGCACTCGTCAAGGTCTGAGGGGTGAGAGGGGTGAAGGCAGGCAGGGAACAGTCAGTCCCCTCTGGTGCCCACTGCCCTGGGACAGCCTGGGTCTCACCAATCCTTCCCGACGCAGCCAAGCTCAGGGAGACCCTGACCCCACAAACAGGGTGGGAAGAGGGCAGCCACGGGCACAAAAGCTGCTGTTGGGGCAAAAAAGGGCCTCCAGCCTCCCTGCAAAGCCCTTCCCCGATGCCCACTCACCAGTGCAGGTGCCATTCCTCATGACAAAGCCTGTGGGGCAGGGGGGTGCCTGGGCCCCCAGCCCTGCAGCCTTGGCCACACGACGCAGGGCCAGTTGGGTGTAGAAGGACCGTCCCCGTGAGCGGCTGCGCGGCCCCAGCCAGCGCAGAATGGGGTTCTGGGGGGTGCTGCTGCCTTCTGTGCCCCCTCCATCTGTCTTTGCTGTGCCACACTCTCCACCTGGCAGCAGGGTCCTGCCGGGGGGGCACAGGCACTCATAGGAGCCCCGCAAGTTGCGGCACCCGTAGGCACAGGGTGGAGGAACCCGCAGGCACTCGTTTATGTCTGATGGGGAAGAAATGAGGAGATGCAGGTGAACAGGGGGAATGAGGCTGAAGCTGAGCACAGGAGCTCCACCCTGGTCCCAGGGACACATCCCTGGACAGCCCAGATCCTACCCAGGCATGGCCAGCCCGTGCCCAGCGAGCGGTAGCCGGGGGGGCAGGAGCAGCGATAGGTCCCTGCCATGTTCTCGCAGCGCTGGTTGTAGCGACAGCCGTGGGAACCCTCGGCACATTCATCGATATCTGGGGAGCAGAGAGGGGTTTGGGTGGGTGAGGAGCTGGCACCAGCCAGTGGGTACCCCCCAACACTTCTCAGGAAGGGTCTGTACCGGTGCAGTAGAGCTGATCAGGGCTCCCAGTGAATCCCAGTGGGCACTGGTCTCTGTTGGTCCCTGGGAATCAAGCGGAGATGATGTGATGAGGACTGACATGTGGCCTTGGCATCCTCACTGGACCAACAATAGGTCCAGTATCTCCAGCGCTGGGAATGCCCTCATTACCAGAGGCACGGAGCTGGAAGCGGAGCTCCTCCGAGTCTGGGCTGTAGGAGGTTTCGAGGGCACTGGCGCGGATGTGCTGCACTCGGGGGGGCCAAGGGCCCGTGGGGGGGTCATACACGATGGTGTGGTTGCACTGGGCGCGGACGATGTGCCCGTCCCACAGGAAACTCTGCACCGAGTCCCCTCGCAGCTGCCCCGCACCCGTCCGCACGTAGCGCTCGCTGAAGTCCTGAGGAGAGGCAGGGAGGGCGATCAGGCTGTAGACCCCTGCTCCAAGCTCCCAGCACAGGAGCTGTGGGCTCGCAGAGCGGGACAGGCAGTGCTGGCACCTGCAGCAGCACCGCAGCCTTGCTGACGCTCTCCGGAACCGACCCGCTGATCACACTGTCCAGCAGCAGAGCGTTGGCAGCATCAGTGCCCCGGGCGAGGTGAGTGACCCGCAGGAGCTCCCCTGCCAGGGACAGCAGTGAGCAGCAGCCCATGACACCCCCAAACACAGCTCCACTTCTGCTGCAGAGCTCAGCCCAGTGATGGGTTAGGGCGATGGGCTGAACCCCCAGAGCTGGGGTGTTGAGGGGATGGAGGTTGAGCTGGGCAGGACCAGGCACTGGAGCCCCTGGCACACCCGGAGCCCCTGGCACACCTCACCTGTGGCAAACTGCAGCTGTGATTCATGCTGGAAGGTGCCCTGGGTGAGCAGGAACCCACTCTGGGCCTCCCCACTGGCATGTGCCAAGGACCAGTAAATGGGGGCAATGACAGCAACAAGCACCCGCATCAGTGGCCCTAAGGATGGGGGTGAGAAGATGCCACCACAGAGCCAGCACCCTCCCCCAAGCGTCCAGGTCCCCTTCATCCAGAGGGCACAACAGACACACTGGTGCAGGTTTGGGGGGAAAAAAGTCTTTCCCCAAGATTTTGACCCAACCTTCACCTTCTCCAGGAGGAGAACAGGGGCGACACCTACCTATACTGGGTGGGATGTTACCGATGCTACTCTGGAAGGTGGTGGTGCCAGCACGTGGGTCATCCAGCACCCTGGTATCAACGCTGGCAACGCCAAGCTCGTGGGTATTGATGACCCCGGCCAGGCTGCCCTGCACCCGCTGTGGCTCCCCTGGGGCAAAAGGGACAGAGGTAGCAGACTTTGGGCTGTTCTCCAGCGGGCAAATGGAGCAGCTCCTCATCTTCCCTCTCAGTAATTTGTGCACCAACAAAGATCTGGCTTTCTGGAGGTGAAGGCAGCTGGAGCGAGGTGGGCAGCGCCCCAACAGCACCCCAGAGACCCCCCCGGGTGCAAACAGCAGGGTGCCACATCCACAGGGGATGCTGCATGTCTGGCCATGTGTCTGGTGCCTGATGTGCACCAACACCCCCCAAACCCAGCTCTGCATCACCCCCCATCTTGCCCACAGTCCCAGGATCTATCTGCTTCTCCCCAGGCATGCCTGGCACACAGAGCCAGCTGCCACCCAGGGCACAGGCACTTCCTCTGAGCTGCCAGCCTGCCTGGCGCTCTGCCCCCGTGAGAGGATGCGCCTGGGCTGCAGCAGAGCCCCTGGGATATGGGGATTTAATTACAGACAGCAAATGCAGGAAGAGGAGAGGTGAGCCGGGCATGGGCTGGCACGCAGCGGCGGCTGCTCGGGTTCATCTGGGGTCAGGACTGCAGCTGAGCAGCAGCAGGACAGGAGAGGGTGAGCCAGGGTACGGACGCAGGGGCAAACCAGGGCACAACTCCCTTCTAACCACTGCACAGAAGGTGCCGTGGCACCACAGCCAGCCCCAGTGCCCAGAGCCACCCAGAAGCCCCTCGAGTCCTCTTACAGACACCCACCTCGGACATCCACGGAGACGTGAGCGATGGCAGAGCCCAGGGTGTTGCGAGCCAGGCAGGAGTAGCTGCCGGCATCATGGTGGCTGGCAGCAGGCAGCAGCAGGGTGGCATTGGGCAGGATGTGGGCACGGGGACCCTCTGGCAGTGGCTGCCCATCCCTCTGCCACTCCACGGAGGGGGTGGGCTCCCCCGACACGGCACAGTGCAGCAGCACCCGCTGCCCAGCGCGTACCGACACTGCCTGCGGAGTCACCGTCACTGCAGGGGCACCTGGGCAAGGAGAGCAGTGTTGGCAGCGCCCAGCAGTACCAGGGGCATTGCCCAGAGAGGATCTGCGGGGGCTGAGGGCTGATGCAAGTCCTGGTGCCTCAAGAGGAGGGTGCAGACGGGGCAGCACTCACTGTGCAGGGCCAGGGTGACAACCTTGGCTGCTGTGCCCGCGTCGTTCTCTGCCACACACCGGTAATGCCCCGAGTCAGTGCCCTAGTGGTGCCGACAGCGTCAGCATGGCTCTTGGCTTTGCCAGGAAGGGTCCCCAAAACTGCTCTGGCACCCCCACCCCCTACTCACCCCCACAGCTCGGATGGCCAGGGAGCCATTCTGCAGCTGGCGCAGGCGGCCGCTGGCTACCACTGGCACCCCATCCTTGCTCCAGCGGATGAGTGGCACAGGGTGGCCCTGGGCATTGCAGTCAAGGAGGGCATCACCCCCAGGGTGCTCCACCTGGTAGGTGCTGGGGTCCCCCTGTATGATGGGTGCCTCTGGGGATGGAAAAGGGATGAGAGAAGTGGGGGGCTGGCTGGGCACCCCGGCTTCCCTGGCGGCACCTACCTCTGACAGAGACAGAGGCGCTGGCCCTGATGGCACCGGCGCTGTTCTCGGCGAGGCACTCATAGGTCCCGCTGTCGGAGCGGGCAGCTGCCTCCCGCCACAGGATGCTCCGGCCGCTCTGCTCCAACACCCCATCTGCGAGGTGCAACGTGTGTTCGGGGCCCGGGCAGTGACCACCCCCCACAGCCAGAGACACCGGCTCTGCAGGGGCCCCAAAAGTGCCAACGAAGACTGGGGTGGCACAAGGATGACACCCCAAGAGCTCGGCACCCGCTGCCCACACACCCGTGAGGCGCTGCCTGTTGGCCGTCCAGGAGATGCGGGGCTGGGGGCTGCCCGCAGCAGCACACTCCAGCTCCAGCCGCTCGCCCCGGCTCAGGACGACGTCCCGGGGCCGGTGGGTGAAGGTGGGCAGGGTGAGGACGGAGAGGGAGAGCCGGTGGGCAGCCCTGCCAGCCGAGTTCACCGCGGCGCAGGAGTAGCTCCCGGCGTCCCCTTCCTGCACAGGGAGAGGGGAGGATAAGAGGAGCGTCAGCTGGGGTCTGGGGTCCTGCTGCAGCCCCGGCTCACTGGCTGCTGCCCACAGACACAGTCTCCAGCCCACGTGGCTGGAGCAGTAAGTGGCTCTCATCAATGGCCTTACAGCTGGCCCAGCTGCAGGAGGGGATGGACAATGCTCACCCGGACGTCCCGGAGCAGCAGCCCCCCGTTGGGCAGGACAGTGGCCTTCCCACCGCCCCCCCTCACCGGGGCTCCCTCACGGCTCCAGGACACGCGGGGCTCAGGGACTCCGTGGGCAGCACAGGGCAGCAGCACCTCCAGCCCCTCCAGCACTGCCAGCTCTGCTGGTCCGGCGGCGATGACTGGGGGCACTGGATGGGGTGGGAGGGCGGGGACTTGCTCACTCCTTGGCATTAGAGGTGACCAAGAGGGAGCTGGATAGAGGAGGAGGAGGAAGAGGAGGAGGAGGAGGAAGAGGAAGAGGAGGAGAGCGCTGGGGCTCTGGCCACTGCCTTACCCTGCACGACCAGCCGGGTCCTGCCCGCAGCGGTGCCTGAGGGGTTACGAGCCACACACAGGTAGGTGCCTGCATCCCCCGGGGAGGCTTGGAGAAGGTGCAGCTGCCCGCTGGGGAGCAGCTTCAGCCCGGGGCCTGCGGGGACGGGCAGGGATGAAGGGCAGGAGGGGGCAGCACGGCCACGCGGGGTCGTACATGGGTGGCTAAAAGGATGGGGGGATGGACGGGCAGAGGGATGGGGAACAGGGGCTGCTTCCCTTGCAGAAGTGCCCCCTCGTCAGTAGTCCCCAGGGAATGGTTCCAGCAGCCACTTCAGATGACAGCTGAGAGCCAGGAGGACCAGATTGGGCAAGAAGAGATGGGGTCAGGTTGTGCCAGGGGAGGGTCAGGTTGGAAAAACCTCTTCCCAGCAAGAGTGGGGAGGCTTTGGAACAGGCTGCCCAGGGAGGGGTGGAGGCACCATCCCTGGAGGGGTTCAGCAAATGGGCAGACGGGGTGTTTCAGGAGATGGGTTACTGGTTGGGGGCTGTAGGGCAGAGAGTTGAACGTGATGATCTTGAAGGTCTTTTCCAAGGCACCCATGCACAGTGTCACTCTGCAACCTCCTGCTGCCAGCCCCCTGCCAGCGCCCCCTCACCTCCAGCAATGCCCACACCGTCCTTCTGCCAGGAGAGCTCTGGGCGGGGGACCCCGGTGGCCTCGCAGGACAGCATCGCGCTGGCATTGACCATCACCATCACCACGCCGGGCAGAGGCTTCAGGGTAGGGGGCTCTGCAAGCGACAGGGAAGCGCTGCCCACTGGGGCTCCCCCAAGGGGTCTGAGGCACAGGGAGCAGCACCCCAGGCAGCCGCACCTACCGTGCACGACAAGCCGCAGGTGCTTTCGGGCCGTGCCAGCAGGGCTCCTGGCTGTGCAGGTGTAGTGGCCAGCGTGAGCGGGCAGCGCCTGCCGGATCTCCAGGGTCCCTGGGGAGACAGTGGGCAGAGAGGGGGCAGCGGCAGGGCTGGCAGGACCCCATGCCCCACTCTGGGACAGCCCTGCGCCCCTACCTGTGGGCAGGAGGCGGTAGCCCCCTCCTCGGCTGCCCAGCTGAGCCCCATCCTTGCTCCAGGACACTGTGGGTGGGGGCTCCCCAGAGGCATAGCAGGTGAGGACAGCGGGGGACAGGCGGGGGACAACCACATCCGTAAGGTCATCGGCAATGGTGGGGGGCACTGGAGGGGTGAGGGAGGGAGGGAGGTGAGTAGTGTTGTGGGGGATGCACAAGGGGGTGCAGGAGAAGGTTCCATCCCCCCACACATGGGCACGGGCAGTTCTATTTTCCCTCTTGCCCAACCCATGACCGGTGCTCACAAGGTGACCCAACCCACACCCACATCCCACCCAAAGGGGAAGAGAGACCCTGGAGAAGCCACCCTCGACAAGACCCCCAGCAGCCCACCATGAATGGACACAAGGAGGACCCGGCGTGCCTCTCCCGCTGCGTTGGTGGCAATACACTCGAACTGGCCCTCATCCCTGGGTCTGGGGCTGGTGATGAGCAGTGACCCCGAGGGCTGCAGGCTGTGGGCAGAGACACACTGGGGTCAGCCCCCACCTCACGGTGAGAGCTGGAAGGGTCAAACCTCACCCTACAGTGAGACCCTTCGGCGGGTGAGGGGGCTGGTGCTGCAGGTACCTGTAGGCGCCAGGTGGGAGGTGGGGGTTCAGGGGGTGGCCATCTTTCTCCCACCTGATGTGGGGCTTGGGGGATCCCCAGGCATCGCAGCCCAGGGTGGCCGGCTGCTGGGCCAGCAGGGTAAGGCTGGAGGGCCCGGGGCTGATGGTGGGAGGTGCTGCAGGAGGACACAGCAGTGATGAGCAGAGGACAGCAGCACATCCCTGCTCTGACGGGAGCAGCCCAGCAGTGGTGGGTTGCAGCAGGTGATCCCAGGAGGGCACCTCTTTCTCTCCTGCTTACCCAGGACACGGAGGTCCAGGCCTCGCCGGTCAGAGCCCACGGGGCTGGATGCCATGCAGAGGTAATAACCTGCATCCTGGACCTGGACGGGGTTGATCCGCAGGGAACCGCCTGGCAGGAGCTGTAGCCTGGGGAGGGAGTGACAGGACCCCTGAGCTGCTGTGGAGACAGGGCACAGCTCTTCACGAGATGCTCATCCTTGTCCAGCCTGGAGAAGAGAAGGCTCCGGGGGCACCTGGTAGCCACCTTCCAATCCCTGAAGGAGGCTACAAGAAGGCTGGAGAGGGACTGTTCACAGAGGCCTGGGGTGACAGGACGAGGGGCAATGGTTCCAAATTAGAGAAGGGAGGATTGGAATGGGCTGTTAGGAAGAAGTTGTTTAGCAGGAGGGGGTTGGACCCTGGAACAGGTTTCCCAGAGAAATACTGGGGATACTTAAGGTGAGGCTGGGCAAGGCTTTGGGCAACCTCATCTGGTCAAGGCTGTCCCTGCTCACCTCTCCCTCCTTTTCTCCAGACTGACCGACCTCAGGTCCCTCAGCCACTCCCCATCAGACCTGTCCTCCAGGCTCTTCCCCAGCCTCATGATTCTTTGAACCTGCTCCAGCACCTCAACGTCCTTCTGGTGCTGAGGTGCCCAAAACCAACTCCAGGGATTGAGATGAGGCCTCACAAAAGCCAAGTACAGGAGAACAATCCCCTCTCTAGTCCTGCTGGCCACATGGTTTCTGAAGTATCTTGGTGCCTCCAACCTGCAGAGCCTCATACCTGTTGCTCCCATGAAGGGGCAGGAGCTGCCCATCCTTCCTCCACACCACCCTGGGCACCGGCCACCCCTCTGCCTGGCATGGCAGCACCACGGAGTCGTTCAGCAGTGTCCTCACCTCCTCAGGGCCAGGCTGGATCTCAGGGGCCACTGCGGCAGCACCCAGTCAGCACCGTGGAAAGATGGAGACAGGGCTCAGGGGATGGAGGGCATCAGTCCAGGCCAGCGCTGGAGGCTAGGCACCATCCAACCCCACCTGCCATGGTCCCAGCCTCAGGACACACCATGACCCTGCAGAAGCAGGGAAGGAGCTGGGGCTCACCCCCAGCAGCACCCCAGGGCTGGCTGGCACTCACCGAGAACCCGCACCCGGACACGCAGGCTGGAGTCCCCCGGGGCACTGGTGGCCCTGCAGCTGTACTCCCCACCATCTGCTGCCCCCACAGCCTGGATCCGCAGGAAACGTCCCTCAGCCAGGACCTGCCTGTGGTCATCGTCCTAAAGCCCCGAAAGCCCTTGTCAGCAGCTGTCCCCACAGCACCCCCACCGTGAGCTTTAAGAGAGGACACCAGCCCCTGCCCCGTCCCCACTCCCACCGCACCTACCTGCAGCGGGGAGCCCTCCCGGTGCCACTCGAGGTGGGTGTGTGGCACAGCACCCTCAGGGCACTCCAAGATGAGCTGCCCCCCGACCACAGTGGTGATGCTGGGGGTGTCTCCAACGCTTGCTGTACCGAGAGGCGCTGCGGGACACAACAGGTGGGTCAGGAGGTGACATATGGGTTGGGCAGTCCCACATCTGTCCCCACAAGTCACACACAGAACCCAGCTCTGCAAGAATCACAGGATCATTCAGGCTGGAACAGACCTACAAGACCAGCCCAACGGTCAGCGCAGCCCCACTCTGTCCACCAAAACCTGTCCCCTACGATCGTTTGTGCTTCAGACCCCTTTATGAATGCTCATAGCCACCACCACTCACCCAGGGACGGGAGGGATTCTCTGGTCCCCCCGAGCTCTGACCATCCCACCACCACTGGGGCCACTTACCTTGGATGCTGACATGGAAGCTCCTGCTGTCCTCCCCAGCAGGGTTACTAGCCAGGCAGTTGTACAGGCCAGCATCCGTCACCTGCACAGAGCCAGGAACGGGGGAAGCTGAGGTGCGAGAATCAAAGGCCAGTGGGGAGCAGAAAGGAACCACCTACCTTAGTGCTCTCGATGTGCAGGGTGCTCTCGTTGCCCACCGTGAGCCAGGGCCCGGCCAGCAGGCGCCCGTCCTTCTCCCAGGTGACCGCAGGCACAGGGACACCCCTCACCACGCAGGTCAGCTCCAGCGGGGTGCCCGCAGCCATGGACACCTCAGTGGGGTGGGATGCAGCCTCCACGCGGGGTGGCTCTGCAGAGGGCATGGTGGGGTGGGGTAGGGGAGCTCGCCCTCTGCTTGCTCTCCGAGGATGGACCAAGCTCCTTCCCAAACCCCCAGGGAACAACACGCACCCATCACCAGCAGGTGGAAGGTTTTACTGGCCTCCCCCACCTCGTTGGCCACCAGGCAGGAGTACAGCCCCGCATCAGCCGGCCCCACGGCCACCAGGCTCAGCTGTGGGTTGCTGGGAACCTGGTTGCTTTGCCATGCCAGGGGTTCTCCATCCTTCAGCCAGGTCACCGCTGGTGCTGGGGTCCCAGTAGCTTCACAGCTGAAGGAGACATCAGAGCCCTGGGCCACCATCTGCTCCTCACTGTTCTCAGGGCTTTCCAGGACAGGCGGTGCTGGAAGGGAGGAAGGGAGGGAGGAGGGAGACTTTAGGAGAGGTGAGAGAGCAAAGCCAGATTCCCCAGGCTCTGGGGACAGGCTGAGCACTTCTGTGGTGTCCTGTGAGTACCCAGAGATGACTCAGCCTCCCAGCAGGGTGCTCTGGGGCTGCCTGCAGGCTGGTCCTGCCTTGCTCCATCCTCTCCCAGCCCATCCCAGCTCAGGACCTCACTTGGAAACAGACCTGGAAAGCACAGCCCAAGTGTCCCCAGCTCTGCTGCCCCCCATTTCCTGCTGCCCTCAAGCCACTGGCTGCCCCATACCCTGTATCTGCAGGATGAAGCTGCGATTGGCCACCCCTGCCTGGCTGGAGACGATGCAGCTGTAGAACCCGGTGTCAGAGACCTGTGTCTGGGAGATCCTACCCCATGGAGTGGGGCATGGGGAGGAGACATCAGCTCCAGGTTCCTCCCTGCCCCCCAGGGTCTCCAATGCTGACGCCTCAGGGTGCAGCCGTGACCATCCCAGCATGAGAGCTGGGTCCCAGCCCCAAACCTGCGTCCAAGCATCGCTCTGGGGTCACACCTTACCGAAGGACGTGCCCAGCTGAGAGCAGGGTGATGCGGGGGGACAGGCGCAGGGGCAGCCCGTCCTTCAGCCAGCTCACACGCAGCGGAGGAGACCCCCGTGCCTGGCACTCCAGGGTCACCACCCCAGGCGAGAGGCCGTGGACCACTTCTGAGCCATCAGCATCCCTCTCGATGGCAGGGGGCACTGGGCGAGGGGACAGCAGGGCTGACTGGGCCGTCAGGAGCAGGTGGCCTCAGTGCCGCCCCACGGGTCCCGTCCCGCTCACCTAGCACTGTCAGTGCGTGCAGCCGTGCGTCCTCGCCCGCGCTGTTCCGCGCCAGGCAGGTGTACATCCCCGAGTCGCTGGTCTGGAGACCCTCGAGGAGCAGGGAGCTGCCATCTGGAGCCATCCTGCACAGGGGGAGAGGATGGTGACCCCTGTGCCCAGCCCTCCAGGACACAGATGCAGCCCGTGGTACTCTGCCAGGGCGGCAGCGAGCGTGTCAGGCGGCAGCATCAGCCAGGGCACAACCCTGAATGATGTTTCCTCAGCGAATGCTCCTTTGGGTTCTGCACCTTCAGGTGCTGCAAAACAGCTAGAAGGTCCCCCTGGGAAGAGAAGACTCTGCGGGGTCCTTAGAGCTACCTGAAGGGAACCTCCAGGAAGGCTGCAGAGGGAGCGTCCCCAAGGGGATCCAGCAACAGGACAAGGGGAGATGGTTTGAAAATGAAAGAGAGGGCGTTCAGACTAGATCTGAGGAAGAAGTTCTTCAGTGCCAGGGTGGAGAGGCTCTGGAATCGATTGCCCAGAGAAGCTGTGTCTGCTCCCTCCCTGGAGGTGCTCAGGGCCAGGCTGGATGAGGTCTTGGGCAACCAAGTCTGGGTGAGAGGCTGCTGCCCGTGGCAGGGGGCTGGAGTAGATGAGCTCTGAGGTTCCTTCTAACCTGGGCCAGTCTGGGATTCTGTGAGACAGCTGGGACCAGCCTGTCCCAGCCCAAACAGGAATTGGGGGGGAGAAGCAGCAGAGCTCAGCCTTGCACCACACTTCTGCACGTGGGGAAACTGAGGCACACAGGGTGGTCCCACGCCAGCCCAGACTCACCGGGCGTGTGAGGGGGGCTGCAGCCCCAGGGGATGCCCGTCCTTCAACCAGGAGATGTGGGGGGTGGGCTGCCCCTCTGCCTGGCACTCCAGCCTCACCGCTCTGCCCTCCAGTACACTGTGCTCGCTGGGGACCCCCGCACTGGCGATCCGGGGTGCCACTGTGCCGAGAAGACAGGCAGGCTGAGGAAGGAGAGGGTGAGGAAGGCTCCCCTCTGAGGGGCGCTCACAGGGATGCCCCTGCCATGGGGAATCACAGAAGAGCAGGGGTGGAAGCCCCTGGAAGCCCCCTACCTCGCACCAGCACCAGGTAGTCCTGGCGGGTTTCAGTGCCTGGACCACGTGCCAGGCAGGTGTACCGGCCCTGGTGGAGGGGCTGCAGGGGGCTGAGCTGGAGCTGGGCCCCCCCAGACACCAGAGCCCACTCCGGGCTGCTCTCTGTGAGGAAACAGGGTGAAAGAGGCTGCAGCAGTGTCCCTCTGCCCAGCGCCCCCAGGCTCACCGTCCCCCCCAAGGCCAGGTCTGGGATGCAGCTAAAGCAGAGGTCAGACCAGGGGAAACTGAGGCAGGACCACTCCGGGCAGCAGCAGGGCTCGCGGTGACACCCCAGCACATACCCAGCGGGCTCCCGTCCTTCAGCCAGGAGACAGTAGGTGCAGGCACCCCTGTGACTCGGCAAGTCAGAACAAGGGGGGTTCCCACGTCTGCATCGAGCACCTCCTGCTGCAGGTCCTGGATGCCCGGGGGCTCTGAGGAGGGCAAGCATGGGTGTGGGGCGTGAGCAGGAGCAGACTGGTGCCTGCCATCAGCTCCCTGGGCGGCGCTGGGGGCAGAGCTCCCGGCTGAGCGCTCAGGGCTCACCACAGACAGTGAGGGGCTCACCACGGACAGTGAGGATGAAATGCTTCTCGTCCCGGCCAGCTGTGTTCAGGGCCACACACGTGTAGGTGCCGGAGCTGGACAACTGCACCTGAGCGAGACGCAGCACCCGTGAGCCTGCGGGAAACAGAGAGCAGGGGGTCAGGGTGGCCTGGAGAGGGATCAGTGCTGCCACAGGCTGACTCACCCCCCCTCCAGTAACCAGCCAGCTCCATCCAGGAGGAGTCTAATGATCAAAGAGTCTCTGGGGTCTGACACCTCGCTCCTGGGGTGCAGCCCTGGGTCCTCTCCAACTGGTCAGCACTCAGGGCAGCCAAAGCCCTCGACCCGAATCCCACAGGCAGCATCGCAGCGGGGTGCAGTGGGGGAGTCAGAGCCCACCGCTGAGAACTGGCAGCTGTGCCAAGCCCCGAGGAACACGCTGCCATCCTCGCTCATCCCGACGTACCTGAGGTGACAGTGACCTCCTCGGGGAGCTGCAGGACCTGGCCGTCCTTGTACCAGGAGATGTCTGCCACAGGGTGGGCTCGGACGTCGCACACCAGCGAGATGCTGCTGTTGGTGGTGCTGTCGATGCTTTCGGAGCGGGGCCCCACAACCCGAGGGGCTTCTGCTCCAGCGCAGCACGAACAGCAGAGCCGAAGGGAAACCATCGGGGCGGGGTCGAGCAGGAAGGAAACACAACCCTGAGCATCTCTCACTGCTCGGAACCCAATCACACCAGGGGACCGACAGACAGGACGGGATGGGAGCTGCCAAGGGGATTCAGGAGCCAGGAGCGACCCCGGCTGCCAGAGGAGGAGGAGAAGGGTGAGCTGGTGACCGGGGAATGGCTGCTGGGGATGCCTCACCCTGCACAAAGAGAGCAAAGTGCTTCTGGGCTGACCCAGCAGGGTTCTCGGCCACACACGTGTAGGTGCCGCTGTCATCTGCCTCCGCCACGGCCACCTGCAAAGGGGGAGCAGAGCCCTGCCGAGAGCCGCTCCGAGCTGGGGGGCTGCTGGGGCTTCCACAAGCACCAGGGCCGCCTCCTCCTTGTCTGTCCCTCCACCTGGCGTCTCAGGCACGTTCCCCCTGCCTAGGTGACACCGACCTGCAGGACGGAGCCACCCTCCAGGAGCTGGTGCCGTGAGCTCTCCGCAACAGGCTCATCTTTCCAGAGCCAGGAGACCGCGGGCGCTGGGCGTCCGGAGGCTTCGCACTCGAGGCGGACGGTGCTGTTGACGGCGGCTGTCACCTCCTCAGCCAGGTCCTCCGTGGCTCCGGGGATGGCTGGGGCGGCTGGAAGCACTTGGTTACGGGGCTATCGTGCGTCTCCATCCCCTCGCTGCCCCTGCCCCAGCCCCGTACTCACTCAGCACCTCCAGCTCATAGTGCAGGCGGTCCCGTCCCACCGCGCCGGCTGCCTCGCAGGTGTACCTGCCCGCGTCCTCCTCCCGCACCGCCAGCAGCTGCAGCGCCCGGCCCCCTGCGGCAAGCAGCAGGGCTTGGGCACGGGGTGGGGAGGGCTCTACGGTGGGGTGGAAGGGTTCCCTCCAACTTCGCTGTGCACGCGCCCCAGGGAAGCCCCAGTGACCCTGGGGGTCCCATGGATGCTCTGCCCAACCTTCTCCATGGATGCTCTCAACCCACAAGACGCTGAGGGAAACCCCCCCAAACCCCACAGTGGGATCCATGCCCATTACCTAGCAGCATCAACACCCCAGGACTGGGGGACAGGGGCTCCCCATCCTTGTACCAGGTGAGCTGGGGGGGTGGGATGGTGTTGGTGTCACAGTAGAGAGCGGTGGGCTGGTTGAGGACAGCCTGGCGGTGCTCTGTCACCTCCCCATCCTGGTCCTCCTCCCGGTAGAAGATCTCAAGGGCTTCGCTGGAGCTCATCTGCTGCTGGAAGAGGGGTGGCACTGCGGGGACAGGGTGGTCAGCTGTGAGGAACGGAGACCCCCATCCCTGGGTGCAACACCTGCCAAGGCCTGATCAGGGACAAGGAGGTGCTGCTTTCCAGCAGTACAGACCCTCTTCCTGCTCACCCTGCTCTGCTCCCACAAGAGACCTCACCGAGGACCCCTCCTTTTGCTGAGACCCCCACTCACCCAGGCACTGCCTGGTTGCCCAGGGCTCACCTTGGACATGCACAATGAAGTCCCTGTCATCTTCACCCACAGAGTTGGTGGCCACACAGGTGTAGTGCCCCGAGTCAGAGACACTGGCTGGACTGATCTGAAGGAGCTGCCCCTCACTGAGGATCTGGAGGTGGCCAGTGCTTTCCAGGAGCTGCACAGGGACCCCAGCCCCACGGCAGGGGAGAGACACGGGGGCAGATTACACACCCAGGGGAGGGATAGAGCCCGGCCACCCGTACGAAAGGTCTCCTTCTACTTCATCCACCGGGAGGGTCCCCAACACCAGCAGCTCCTCAGTCACAGCCGAGAGCTCACCTGCCTGTCCTTGTACCAGCGGACACTGGGCTCGGGCACAGCCCAGGTCTCGCACTCCAGCGTCACGGTGCTGTTGACCTTGGCTTTCACCTCTTTGACACCCAGTTCCCCCGAAGAGTCATCTCTGGCAATCCAAGGGGGAACTGGTGGGGAGAGGTGACACCTGGCATGAGAGGCTAACCCCTTCTCACAGACTTCTTTGCCCTCCCCAGGGCACAGCAGAAGCTTTCTGGGCCACTTGCCACTGTGTGACTAGGCACCAGCCACACAGGATGGAGCCATGGGGAGGGAAGGGCCACTGGCCTGGTTATGGTGGTGGATTCACTGCAGGAATGAGGAAGGACACACAGAGCCCCCTCACCCAGGACCTTCACAGCGTAGCTCCTCACAGCCTCCCCATCCTCGCTGGCCACGACGCAGCTGTAGGTGCCTGTGTCCTCTTCCTGAGCATTCAGAATCTGCAATCCATGGCCACCTGGGCAAAGGAGGTCTCTGAGAAGGTCACCGCTCACAGCCACTGCTACCCCCTGGCTTGAGAGGGTCTACTGCTCATCTAGAGCCCAGTGGCCAGCCTTATGGCAAACAGTGGCTGCCCAGGAGGCTCTGGCTGCTCTCAGATAACACAGCAGGCGGGAGAGCCACCCTGATGGCCTCAGCCCCTCAGGTCCTGCAGGACAATGACTTCTCACTATCTCCCAGCTCACAATCAGGCCCAAGAAGGGTCCCTCTCCTGCCCCACCAGGACATGCACAAGGGGCCACCATGGCCATGCAGAGACACAGGGCACCAGGGAGACAGTACCAGGGAGCAGGTGGATGTTTCCAGATGTTTTGAGGGGAACCTGGTCCTTGAGCCAGGTGATGTTGGGAGACGGGTAGGCCAGAGTCTCACAGACCAGAGAGATGGGGTTGTTGATGATCACTGTCACTTCCTCTGTGGCAGCATCGTGGACATCTCCGAAGGCAGGACTGGCTGCAGAGATGTATTTGCACAGCAGGTCAGGATCAGCACCCACCTCAGCTTCATCCTCCTGCCGCAGAGCATGAGCTGAGCTCAGGAAGTTGGACTGGACACCCTCCAGACTCCAAAAACACAGCAGGGTTAGAATCACAGAATCATTAAGGTTGGAAGAGATCTCCAAGATCATCAAGTCCAACCACCAACCCAACCCCACCATGGGCCACTAAACACTGCTTTCAGAAGTCACACTGACCTTTCCCATCACCTAGATCATAGAATCATTTAGGTTGGACAAGACCCTTGGGATCATAGAGTTCAACCATCAAATGAATCAGGTAAACCCTTTATGTTCCTCCAAGAGGCTTAACAAGGGCTTTGGGGTGAGTCCAGGACCTCACGCCACGGTGCTGCCCATAGGACTAAGGGACCCCCAGCACCTACCTGGAGCAGACCATTCAAAAGCCCTCTAAATCCACTTCCCCTGCTCACACCTGAGAATCTACACCCACCCAAAGGCCTCTCGTACCCAAAACATCAAGCAGGTGGTGCTTGGTCTGATTTCCCGCAGAGCTGGAGGCCACGCAGGAGTAGCGTCCAGCATCAGGCAGGGTGGCTTGGGGGATGTGGAGAATGGAGCCATCAGGAGAGATGGAGAAGGCGTCCCCACTGGGCAAAGGGTGGCCGTCTTTTCTCCAGGTGATCTCGGGCTGGGGGTTGCCTGTGGAAAGCAAAGTCTGGGCTTCATCAAGTGTTTTTCCGTGCGTGAGCACAGCCTGACCCGGGTCACTGCACCAGAGCCTTTCTGGGAAGCAGGAACATCAGCCCGAGTGCAGAGTGATCATGGTCTGGATCAGGCTGTTACAGGCTGCGGGATGAGCCAGCAAGAGGGAAGAAGAGTGTCCTGAGTAGGAGGTGATTGATTATTCCCATCGCTGAAGAAGAAACCGGATTAGAGGAACTTCAGATCCAGTTGGGAAGGATCAGAGCTTACGTAGTGGAACAAGCTCCCCACGTGGGGCCAGCCCAGCCGCAGAGCCAGGAACTGTCCCAACAACGCTCCTCGGCCATGTCCATGTCATCAGCTGGCGCTGCCCTTTGCTCCACACCCCAGAGGGGACTCGGGTCCGTGAGCCCCGTTTCCCACCTGCTCGTGTCACCTCCACTCCCCACAAGGTGCTTACCCGCAGCCAGGCAGGACCACGTGACAGGGTGACCCTCAGGCACTCTGATGGTCTCCTCTTCATCTGCATCCTCGATGTGGGGAGGAACTAGGAGCACAACCCATCAGCAGCCTCAGCAGCTGGCCAGCTTCACCGAGGCTCCAAGATCACTTGCTAAGGCACAAAGGACTCTGGCCCTGCAGCTCCCACCAAATCCAGTCTGAACTCACGAGTGACCCTGCAAGAGTGAGGTTCCACTCCACCAGGAACCCTACAGATTGATGATCCCTCCTTACCTAGGACCTCCACGAAGAAATGCCTCCTGGCCTCACCAGCTATGTTGCTGGCCAGGCAGGAGTAGTGGCCACCATCCTGGGCTCGCACATGGGTGATGCTCAGCACCCCGCCCCCTGGAAGCGGAGAGCAGAGGGGTCTCAGGGTCCTGGTCCAGTCACCAGTCCATCCCAGCAGTGTTCCTGCAGGGCTAGAACTCCACTGCACCAACCCCATCAGCTCAGCCCTCACCTGGGAGCAGGTGTGTGTGCTCGCTGAGGGTGACCGGAGAACCATCCCAGAACCAGGTGATGGTGGGTGGGGGAACACCAGTGGCCTCACAGCTCAGCACCAGGGCTCCATGCAGAGACACGCTGAGGTTGGCTGTCAGTCCTGATGCTGGCACGAACTCAGGAGGGACTGGGGATGGAAAAGGATGGACATCCCTTTGTGGAGCAGTCACCAGGACAGCAGAGGAGCAAGGGGAAGTGAGGAAACCCTCCTGCTTGTGCAGCTAGAGAACATCAGCCCAGAAGGACCATGAGCAGCATTTCAAGGTGTCAGCTTTGGGGCAGATGACTTAGAGCAAGAACAAGCTGCCACCTGCATCCCCAACACACGGGGCTGCATCAAACACATGGCGGGACATCACTGCCCTCCAGACCCTGCCCACACCCACACATCAGCAGCCAGCCCCATCCCACAGCCTTACCATGCACCACCACATCAAACTCCCTTTGCTCCTGCCCTCCTGCAGTTGCCACCAGACAAGTGTAGTGTCCTGTGTGGGCCACTGCAGCCTCGGTGATGTGCAGCCACCTCCCGTGCTCCGTGAGCAGGATCCCGTTCCCAGCAGACACCGGCTGCCTGTCCTTCACCCACATCCCCTTGGCCCCGCAGTCCAGAACCGTCTCACCAGCCTTGATGACAGAAACCTTCCTTGGGGCTGTGCTGCCACCCTGGACCCCGGGCAGTGCTGTGGGCAGAGGATAGAGATGGTGCTGCAGCAGCTCCCTTGGTCCTGTGTAGGTGGGTACATAGACCATAGACCCATAGAATGTGTGGGGCTGGAAGGGACCTCCAAGGGTCATCTAGTCCAATGCCCCTGCAGCAAGCAGGGCCATCTCTAATGAGATCAGGTTGCCCAGCCTGACCTTGAACGTCTTCGGTCTGGATGGCAGCAGATGGAACGTGGATCTGGATGGAACATGAATGGGTGCTACCAGCAGAGTTGGGCTTCTGCAGTGAAAACCAGCTGCACCCAGACTGAAGCCAAGAGGGAAGCTGGAGGGGTCAAGCCAGCCCAGGCAGCAGGTCCTTTCCAGTCACCCGAGGCAGCAGATGACAGCTGTGAGCCTTTGGGTCCAGCTGAACCTTGCACTGAGAGCGATCAAGGCACCTTCGGCCACCCCCACATGTCCTCTGTGCCCCCTGGCTCACCAAGCACCTCCAGGTGATGCTCCCTGCTGCTGCCGCCGGCGAGGTTCCTGCACTCACAGACGTACGTGCCCCCGTCCACCGGCTGCACCCTGTCGAGGTACAACACGCTCCCGCCTGCTGACACCAGCTCCTGGGCGAAGAGGGGCTCACCTGCACCAGGAAGGGGCAGCAGCCTCTGCTCAGGTTCCCAGCAGGACCAGTTCCCACCCAGATGCTGGATATTGCTCAACACGAAGCATCCCTTGCTCCTAGGGGAGCAACATCTGTCTGGTGGGGAGGGATGGGACTGAGCAGCAGGACCCTACCATCCTTCTGCCAGCTCAGGGTGGGGAGGGGGACCCCATAGCACTCGCAGCTCAGCCTGACCGACTGTCCCTCCTGCACCGACACTGTGACCGGCTCTGCTGAGGAGAAGGACGGTGGCACTGCAGGGATGAGAGGAGAGGAGCAGCTCACTGATGGCACTGTGATGGAGGAGCAGCATCCTGCCGGAGCTCTGCCCTGCTGGCTCCATCCCGCAGCTCACAGCATCACAGAGTGTGAGGGGTTGGAAGAGACCTCTGGAGATCATCCAGTCCAACCCCCCCTGCCAGAGCAGATCCCCTAGATCAGGTCACACAGGAACATCCAGGTGGTGTGTGAACATCTCCAGAGCAGGAGACTCCACATCCTCTCTGGGCAGCCTGTGCCAGGGCTCTGTCACCCTCACAGTGAAAAAACTTTTCCTCATGTTTAGCTGGAACTTCCTCTGCTCCAGCCCTTTGCTCCTTATCCCATCAGCTCTGCTGGGCTCCTCACAAAGAACCAGCAAGTCTCTCCTGCACCAGCTCCATGTGGAAAGAATAACCTCCACTCTCCAGCTATTAAGCAAGTGATGATTTTAATTGCACGTGGCCCCTGCAGCAGAGGATGAGCCAGTATCTGACGCCAGCCCTGCCGACCGGCCAGCCCAGGTTGGCCAGACTCAGCCTTATTAGGCAGCGCTGCCCTGGGGAAGGTGACCTAACTCTTTCCATGGTCGGATGCTGTTCTGGGTTGCTCACACACACAGCTGGCTGGAGAGCAGCACCTCCTTCCCAGGAGGGCTATCAGCTTGTACAAGAGAAACCCCAACACCCAGAAACCCCCGAGAAACAAAAACAGCAGAACCCAAACAATCCACCAGAGCCAGGACACCAGACGTGCAAATGTGTCTCCCCAGGAAGGGGGTCGCGGGAACAAGCCCAGATCAGGGGGGCTGGATTGTCTCCACTCCCTGGCCACCTGCCTGCAGGACTTCCACCAGCTGGCTTAGAGCATCGCTGAGTGAAGCCAGACCCCGGCTCCGCCACCGGCAACGGGGCTGTGCTGGGAGGCTGCAAGGGTGTCTGGATGTTCCTGTGCGACTCGCTCTGGGTGACCCTGCTCTGGCAGGGGGACTGGACTAGAGGATCTTTCGAGGTCCCTTCCAATCCCTGATGTCCTGTGATTCTGTGAAGGGCACCATTGAAAGCAGCCAGTGCTGCTGGCATCCCCTGGCCCGGGGCTGGGGGACAGAAGTGGGCCAGTTCCTGCAGTGACCACTGAGCGACTGGGAGCACAGACAGGACAGAGAAGCCCCGGCAGCAGCAAGGAAACCTCTTCATCCTCCTGCCAGGCTTTGGAAAGGTTTCTGCACCGTCACTGAACACAACCGGGGCAAACATCAGCTCTGTCCCATCTGACCCCCGTGATGGGGGGTTCCTGACTACCTCCAGCTCCATCGCTCTGCAGAGCTTTAGGATCTGGAGCTTAGTGTTTCCTAAGCTGCTCATCCCAGTCATGGTGGCCCTTACCCCACACGTGGAGGTTGTAGTGTCTGTCCGGGTGACCAGGCACCTGGCACGAGTATCTGCCCGCATCCTGCGCCGTGGCTCGCGCGACCTGCCGGGGGCAAGCAGAGGGGCTGATGCTCTGCAGCAGCCAGATCCACACAGCCCCGCAGAGGGAGCATCTTGTGCCGGCAGAATCGCAGGGGTGGGAGGAGCGTGAGGGCTCAGAAGGGTGCTGAGCCACAGGCAGCAGACAGACACCCCCTCTCTCTGCATCCACACTTCAGAGAGGGGTCTTCAGAGCCCCACGTCCCCTCCATGCTCTGCAGTAGTCTGAAACATCACCTGGAGCACCGAGCCCTCTGCAGACAGCTGCAGCCCCGGCTTTGGGGTGAGCAAGTTCCCGTCCTTCAGCCAGCGGGACCTCTGAGGTGGGACCACAGGGGCTGAGCACTCCAGGGTCACTGGTTGGTTGACCATGACAGAGATGTTCTCCTCCTCGTCCAGGGCAGCGAGAGGGACTGGAAAACAGGGCAACGTGGCAACATCAAGTGGGAATGGTGGTGCTGGGCTGAGGGTTGGACTTGATGGTCTGGGAGGTCTCTTACAACCTTAATGATTCCATGATCTTCCCCAAGTCATCGACTTTGGTGCCCCTCCCCAGGGCTGGTTCCCCACAGCCCTCTGGGGTTGCAAGGGGATGGCAGAGCTGCCTCACAGTCCTGGGCACCCCCTCCAACCAACACCACAACCGTGGGCAACCCCTCCAACCAACCCCACAGTCATGGCCACCCCCTCCAACCAACCCCACAGCCCTGGCCACCCCCTCCAACCAACCCCACAGCCCTGGTCTCTCCTCTCACCATGGACTCACCAGTCACCTCCAGGCTGTACCACAGCTCAGTGACACCGGCCACACTGGAGGCCACGCAGCGGTATCTGCCAGCATCAGAGAGCTGGGCACGTTGGATCTCCAGGTGCTTACCATCCCTGGACAGTGTCCGACCCGCTCCAGCCAAGATCTGCTCACGGCCCTTGTACCAGGTGATGTCTAGAGGGAAGCAGAGAGCTGAGCACTGAGGAGTGAAGGGGATCCAGGGAAAACCCCAGAGAGGAATGAATGAGTCAGAGGAGATGCCCAACTCACCAGGAACAGGCAGCCCTGAGGCCAGGCACTCCAGGGACACGGTCTCATTCTCCAGGACAACCAGGTCCACCACACTGGGCTCGATGCTCGGTGGCACTGCAACCCAGCACAAACAGTCAGTGACTACAGGCCGTGGGGCACAGCACAGCTCACGGGGGACTCGGCATGTACTGAGTATCCTGGAAGAGCTATAGCCATGGGGTCAGGCACCTCATCACCCCGTGGTACCTCTGCTGCTCCCCAGGTCACCTGGCAGATTTGCCCCCTGCCCCGATGAGATACTCATCCTTCCCTGACAAGAGAACCCTCTCCCTGCCTGGTCTCTCACTCAGCACCTTCAGCATTTCGGGAGGTGACGCTGACTGTTCTAATAAGAAAAACTTGAATAAAGGTGAAAAAGTTAATCAAGTGGGAGCTGGACCCACCCCGTGGTGACCTCGGTTTGAGGGATTCCCCCAGGGCAAGTTTCTTCTGATAGAAGGCTCATTCCAGTCTGAGGAGGGTCCTCAGGAGGCGATGCTGACCAGGAGGAAATGGGGCTGGGACAGACCCTCCACCAGGCAGCACCCATCAGTGGGTGCTATGATTTACTGCGGTGGCAGCAGCTGTCAGGTCTCAGCCTCACGGGCAAAAAGCAAGATCCCGATAGATCAATCATGAGCCTACACCCACCCCCCCAAAAAACTAGGGCCAAGAGCACCCACCCCTTCGGGCAGCCTTGTGGGGTGGTCTCACCACAGACAGTGCTCACCTTGCACTGAAACCTGCACCTCTGCCTGGGCCACCCCTGCCCGGCTGCTCCCCCGGCAGATGTAGAGCCCCTGGTGCCCAAGCCCCACGTGGGCGATCAACAGAGTCCCCCCATCCTCTGAGAGCACCGCGCCGTCCCGCTCGCCCAGCGGGTGCCCGTCCTTCAGCCACCTGTGAGGAAGGGTCCGGAAGGAGCAAGTCCTTTGTCTCTCCTGCCACTGCCACCCCGGGGAATTGCGCAGTCCCCAGGGATCCCCCAACCCCGCCGTGCGGTACCCACTGGATCTGGGGTGGAGGGCTGCCCGTGGCACGGCAGGTAATCCTCAGGGAGTCGTTGGCCACAGCCGTCAGGTACCTCTCCCCATCGCCAATCTGCAGCTGAGGGGGAGCTGTGGGGACAGGGGACCTGGGTCTGGGACCACTCACACTCTGCCTGGGGATGTGGGAGTAGCCACGGGCTGGGAGGGTGGTGGAAGTGGCGCACTGAGACCCACAGCCCCCAGGAGAAGCATCTGCATCGGGACACGGACCTTGGACGAGCAGGCTGTAGCTCAGTGAGGTGTTCCCCGCGGTGTTGGTGGCCGTGCAGGTGTAGAGACCACTGTCAGTCACCTGGGGCTGGGCCAGCCAGAGGGACCCCGAAGGGAGAATGCTGTAGCTTGAGGGGAGAGCAAACAGAAGAGCTAGATGGGGGGAGCACCCACATCATCAGCCCCAGCAGGAGCTAAGGGCAGAGCTCACCACCAGACAGCCAAGAGAAGGTCCATCCTGCACAAGGAAGGTGGCAGAGGGTGCAGATCCCCTTTGCTCAGCCCCTGCGTGGGCTCAGCACAGGGCAGAGGCACAAGCCTCCCACCTGGGGGGGGACGGGGCTCCCTGTGAAGCATGACCCCTGCAGCTGGAGCTGGCCAGGCTGTCCCTGCCAGTGTGGTCTGTGCTCCACAGACATAACATCATCCCAGCCCACGGCTGCGGATTCCTGCTCCGTGCTCCCATAAATCACCCAGGCACAGCGGGACAACCCAGCTGAGATGTGGGGAGCAGCCCAGGCCGACCGGGAGCGGCCAAGGAAGACAAGGCGACAGGGTTCATAGAGAAGAGCAAAACCAGAAGAGGAAACTTTCTGCTTCCCCAGGCCTCAGCAACCCTCAGGTGCAGGGAAGAGGCATTGGGGGTCCCTGATCTTCCAGCATGGTGGTACCATCCCAAGAAAACACATCCTGCTTCCAAGAGGGAAGACCAAGACCCCCAGTAAATAGATGTCCCACTGATCTGCAGGTTATCTTCTCCCCCAGGTGGCATTCAGTGACTGTCCCGTGGCTACCATCAGCCTCAACACCACCAGCAAGTGAATCTGGCCCTCCAGAGATCACCCACTGGAGCAGAACTAGCCAGTAAACCCCCACCCCAGTGCAGACAAAGCCACTGCTGGGTTCACAGCTGCTTCCACCACACCTTGGTGCCTAAAGCCACCCTGGCATAGGGGCTGTGAGGGGCAGAGGAGGCTGCAGCACCCCAGCCTGCTCAGCTGCCTGCCCCCCTCCTCCAGACCTCAAAAACAACTCCTCCTCAGCTGGGCTGGAGCCTCCATCCCTCCCTGGCACCAGCTGGTGCCCAGGGTGAGCACAAAGGGTCGGGGCAGCTGCTCCATCGCAGCAGAGGTTCGTGTGATGAAGTGAAAAGCCTGGAGATTCCTGCTCTGCTCCTTGAGGAGCAGCTTTAACTCTCTAACGCTGAGCTACTTGGCACCAGTGCTGCCCTTCCTGCCACCACCAACCTTTGGGGAGACACAGGACCCTGTGTGGCACCCACAGCCCTCCTCACCTCGTGGCGGCAAGATGCAGTGGCTGGGACTCTTGCACCCATTGCACCAGTGGTGGGGGATGGCCCTGGACCTCACAGGGCAGGGTGGTCTCCTGCCCCAGCGCAGCCACGACGGTGATGGGGTCTGACGCCTCGGATCCGTTCACGCTGATCCTGGGTTTTGCTGGGAGGAGAGGGATCACAGCTGGGGCAGGATCACCTCAGGCCCCATCAGCCCTCACTACTGCCCTTCCCATCCCACAGACCCATCTGGCAGCTGGCCGGGTGGCCCGCGGGCGCTAGGAGAGCCCCCAGGTGATGCCCACCCAGCCAGCCGCTCTCTGGAGCCGGGCCAGCCCGAAGCACTCACTGCTGACGGAGAGCTGCGTCTCCCCCGTGGAGAAACCTGCCGCGTTGGTGGCTGTGCAGAAGTAGGTGCCAGCATCTCCAGGGGATGGGGAAGGAATCAGGAGGGTCCCATCAGGGTCAAGGCGGTAGCGTGGGCTTGGCGAGATGGGCTCTGTGCCCTGCACCAGAGAGGGGAGGCAGGAAGGACACAACAGAGTCCCACGAGCTGAGCACCCCACAGGTGAGAAGAGGGCTCTGGACCCATCAGGACAAGCCAACTCCTTGTCCCAGCTTCCCAGGGCACTTGGTGCCAACACTCCCTGCAGTCACAGCCACATGCATGAGCTAAGGTCCCCCCAGACACGTTACTCCACACCCAAGGGTGTCCCCCAGCCTGGCTGGCAGAGGGACAGCAACCTGCCTGCCCCTGTCACCCACCTTTGCCCAGGTGACAGTGGGGGGCGGCACACCAGTGGCATTGCACTGCAGGGTCACAGCCACTCCTTCGGTGGCCGTGACCAGGACAGGGCCAAGATCAATGCTGGGAGGAACTGGGAAGGAAGAGAAGCACCTCATCCATGAGTTGTGACCACCCCAGAGAGCAGAGCCTTGCTGTCCCCAGCCACCGCAGAGCACCCAGCACCCCGACACTCACCGTAGACCACCAGGGACATGTCCTGCCGGTGCGAGCCCAGGGCATTGCTCACCTCACAGGTGAATGTCCCTGCGTCCCCCGGCAATGCCTGGTCCACGAACAGGCTCCCATCAGCCCGCAGGGAGTAGCGAGTGCTTGGGGTCACCTGGGCATGAGCAGAGGGTGGAGAGAAGACAGAGCAGGTGCTCAAACATGATCATGGAATCACAGGATCACAGAGCCATTAAGGCTCAAAGAGACCTCCAACATCATCGAGTCTAACCGTCAACCCAACCCTACCCTGACCACTAAACGCTGTCCCCCAGGGCCACAGCTACTTGGTGTTTGAACCCCTCCAGAGACAGCAACTCCCCCCGTCCCTGGGCAGCCTGTTCCAACCCCTGACCACTCTGTCAGGGAAGAGATTTTCCCTGATGTCCAACCTAACCCTCCCCTGGCACCACTTGAGGCTGTTTCCTCTTGTCCTATTGCTGGTGACTGGTGAGAAAAGACAGATCACCACCTCTCTCCACCCTCTTCTCAGGCAGCTGTAAAGAGCAATAAGGGCTCCCCTCAGCCTCCCTTCCTCCAGACTAGCCAGTCCCAGTTCCCTCAGCCTCTCCCCATCAGACCTGCCCTCCAGGCCCTTCACTAGAGTAACTGTTCTTCTCTGGACCCACTAACCCAGGCTCATGTCACTGTGACCTTGGGATGCACCCAGAGTCTGACTCTTGAGCACCAGGAACACCCCGATGTGGTGACAAACCCACATCACCCTCCCAACCCAAACACTCTGCTGGCATCTTCCACCAGCAGCTTCATCCCCACAAGGCTGGGCACCCATCCTGCAGCAGAGCCCCCACTGCAGTGGCCCACCCAACCCCATCTCAGTAGGCACAGCAGCCTCACCAGTTGTCCATCCTTCAGCCAGCGGCGAGCTGGGAATGGCCTCCCAGCCAGGATCACACAAGGCAGCGACACGGGCTGGCCCGGGAGCACTCGGACCACAGGGGACACACGAGCTATCTCAGGGGCTGCTCGAGAGGGGACAGGAAACAGCATCAGCTGGGGATAAACCAGCTCAGGAGAACAGACTCAGAGCACCTTTCTCCTGAGGTCCTGACTTGGCACCAACCCACTGCCACATTCTGCTCCCCCAAGAACTGGGGGACACCCATCACAGGTTGGGGCTTTAAGCCAAACAGGCAGCAGGAGTCACCTCAACCCTGCATTGGCAGTAGCCAGGGGCTGTGCCCACCCCAAGGGCAGACAGGGCTGCAGAGGGCTGAGCTGGCAGCAGCTGGGAGAGGAGCAGGAGAGCTTTTCTTACACCCGGCAAAGCAAGAAACTCAAACCGTGTCCGGTGACCGAGAGCTGGACCTCCCCCCGGGTTCTCCCAAACTCGTTCTGGGCTTCGCAGATGTAGGTGGTTTGGTCCCCCGGCGAGGCACCTGCAGCACGGAGCCCAGCAGGGATGGAGAGCCCCAGCAAAGCTTCAGGATGGGCTGAGGCCACCCTCCCCCTGCTCCACCACCCCCTCCCATGGATGAGAGACCCTGCAGCACTGGAAGTTACAGCAGGGCTAACCCTGCACTGGCCAGAAGTGCCAATAACCCCGCTATGCCATAGCTTCACCACCGCAGAAAGAGTGGGCATGGGAGCTAATCCCATTGCTGGGCCACCAGCCTGCAGCAGAAGAGCACCCAAGGGTGACACTGCAGACAAGCCCCTGGGCACGGTGCCCTTGGGGGTGATGCCCACTTGCTATCCCCCAGCCCAAAGCCCACTCACACACCCCTCTCTTACTGTCGATGTGGAGCTCGGCAGCCTCCAGCTGGCTGGAAACACGATGTGGTCCATGCCAGCCCATCAGGGGCTGCCCGTCCTGCCGGGACCAGGTGACCCATGGTGGGGGAGAGCCCTCGGCCCGGCACAGCAGGCTCACGCTGTCCCCGACCTCGACCGACAGGTCCCCAAGGGGCTCAGGAAAGTGAGGGGCAGCTGGAGGAGACAGCAGCAGAGAAGGGGCTCAGGCAGGTCCAACACTCCCAGCTCAGCACCATTTCTTGCACTTTTTCCTGGCCCCAAACTCAGAGGCTCCCGTCCTCCTCCTCCCCAGGCTCTTCCATCCCTTCTGTCTCCAGTGGGAAGCCCCAAGCATCAGTTGGGGTCTCAGGATTTTCAGGCTGACAGCAGGCAGTCCCCCCCCCCCAATCCCACTTTGCACCCCCCAGTTACTCCCCAAAACATCCCCAACAGCATCGGCACTGGTCTTCTGCCACTTCTGGAGCTTCACCCCTCCTCTTGACCCTTGGGAATCTCCCCAGGCTGCTTCTCTCCTGCACTGACCCCCCGACATCAGGAAACCTGGGAGCAGGGGGCCGGAGAAGCCTTGGGAAGCAGCAACTGGGAGCTGAACTGGGAGAGGGACAGGCTTGAGCGCCCCCAAACAGAGACTTACAGCCCACGTCCAGCACGGTGCCGTCGAAAGCGACGTTGGCCTCCCCCAGCGCCTCGCAGAAGTACTGCCCCGCATCCTCCTCCCGCACCTCCTGCAGCCGCAGTGCCGCACGCTGGGTGCCAGCCGGGAAGGTGGCCACCACCTGCCCACCTACCCCAGACCCCCCATCAGCACCCACGTGCTTCTGGGGACCCTCCTGCCATCAGGGACCGCAGGGGTGACATCCCTGCAGGGCAGAGGAGGGTCCCCAGTACAGGGAGGGGTTTTGCTCCCAGGGTCCACCCCAGCGTCACCTTTGTACCAGGTGATGCGGGGGGGAGGCACCCCTGACACCCAGCACTCCAGGGTCACATCTTCTCCCACCAGTGCCTTCAGGCTGGGTGTCACAGCCAGGATGGCAGGAGGCTCTGTGCCATGGGGAGAGGGATGGCTTCAGAGATGGCTCTGGGGTCATAGGTGCCGCTCACCCCCAGGGGAGTCTCAGGAGCTGTCCCCCAACACCCTCCCTCACACACAGCCCCAGCCCCTGGCTGGTGCAGCAGAAGGTCCCAGCCAAGAGGCAGCAAGGAAGGCCAGGAAAGCCCTGAGCCCAGCCCGGGATCCAGCCGGACAGCAGGTACCAGTGAACTCCAGGGTGACGACCTGCTCGTCCCAGCCCAGCGAGGAGCCGGCGTAGCAGCTGTAGTTCCCCGCGTCCTCCGGGACCGCAGCCCTGATGTGCAGAGCGCCCCGAGCATCCACGAACACCCTGTAGCACACGGGGAGAGAGAAGGGCATGGCCCTGGAGAACAGAGCCGGGGGAGAACAGGTCTGGCAGGGGTGAGGAGGGGGCTCAAGGCCACCCCACACACGCGGAGGAGCCGGTGTCTGAAGGGCGAGGGGGAGGCTCTTCGGGGCGGCTCCGCTAGCTGCTGGAGGGAGGGACGTTACTTTGCACCAGGGAGAAGCATTGAAAACCCGGCTTTTTCACCTCCAAAGGGAAAGAACTGCAAACCTGCGGGAGAAAGTCCCCCAGAAGCCCTTCCCCTCAGCCTGCTCTGCTGCCCGCGGCAGGCACGGGCGAAAGCCAAGGGGAAGCACAAGGAGGGTTTGGAGGGTGCGCGGAGCACCTCGGGTGCCCCTCGATGGGGACAGGCGCCCGGACGGGGCTGGCTGGATTCAAAATAACGACGTGAAATGAGAGCCGGCGATAAACCAACCTCCTCGGGTCTGCCGGGGTGGGGAGATCGGGGCGACTTCTCCTTCCAGAGCCCTGGGCAGATCCCAGCCCCTCTCCCTCAGCTCCACCCGCAGTGGGACAGGGAGGATGGAGGCACCCAGGTGCCCGGGAGTTACCTGCGGTTCTGCTCCAGCGCCCAGCCCCAGCGCTTCCACGTGGAGCGGGGTGTGGGGTGACCCCCAGCCGTGCAGTTCAGCCGCAGATCCTGGCCCCTGCTGAAACGCTGGGGGCTGGCGTCGACCCTCACCCACGGCACCTCTGCAAGGGGTTGGAGAAGGGCTCAGCACCCCAGGTGCCACCTGCTGCCACCCATGGATCGCCTGGGGCAGGGTCCCACGCGGGGCAAGCCCTACCCTGCACCAAGAGCCAGATGGTGGCGGTGGCAGAGCCGTGGGCGTTGTGCGCTTCACACTCGAACCGGCCCCCGTCGCCCGGCTGCACACGGCTGATGTGCAGCGAGCGGTTCTGCAGCAGCCTGGCCCGCCCGTCGCCCAGCTGCCCATCCCAGCTCCATGTCAGGTTGTGGGGCACATCCCCCAGAACCAGGCAGGACATGACCACGTCCTGGCCCGGTGATGCTGTGATGTTGCTTGGGGCTACGAGACGTGGCGGTGGCTCTGCGAGGGGAGGAATAAGCCCCTGCTCAGTCGCCCACCAGGAGGTCCCTGAGCATCAGGGTTTGGAATGAGCAGTTCCCACCTGAGACAGAGACATAGGCATGAGCCCGTGTCACCCCGACCTTGCTGGTGGCCACGCACTCGTAAAACCCTTCGTCGCTCTTGGACACAGCAGGGATCAGCCAGCTGGTGTTCCCTGAGCTCCTGTGGAAAGGGAGAGATGACTGGGTTTCTCCAGGCTGCTGCTCCAACACCCTACTCCACACCCATGGGACCTGTCTCCATCTGAGCCAGGCAAAGGGGGGCACCCCCACCCCTCACAGACTTGGGGACTTGGGTGCCTTGGGATGCTCAGAACTCGCAGGCACCCACCCAGCAACCAGCACCCCCAAGCTGGCAGAGATCGGGGGCTACTCCTGCCCACACAAGTCCATTGTGGAGCCAAATGAGGGGCTCACCTGAAACGCTGCTCTTCCCCGAGCTTCATCTGCCCACGGCTGAGCTGCAGGAGGAAAGGGACATCGCTCCGTGCGGAGCAGGAGATGAGCTGGGGCTCATGGCTGTAAGCCTGGATCTTGCTGGAGAAGTTGACCTTGGGTAGACCTGGAGGTGGTGGGGGGGCGTCAGGAGCAGAGCAAGAGCCTCACTGGGGAGCAGGATCAAACCAAAGCAGAGGTGGTGCTGGAGCCTCTGCTCCCTTCTCAGCACTATGGGGAGGATGGGGACCACTCACCAGGGACAACACTGGTGTAGGTGACCCCAGAGAGGCGGTGCAGGGGGTGGCCCTGGGCATCCTCACCCTTGACCTTCAGAAGAAAGTCACCGGGGGGAACGTGGAGCAGGGAGCCCACCCAGAGCTGCCCTGAAGAGGCGTTGGAGAGGGGTTGTGTGGGCAGCGAGAGGAGGAGGTGGCCAGAGGCGTTGAAGAGCTGGATCTCCTGCAAGTGCCCAGGGGGCTTCAAACCAGTGCAGTTCACCACCACGGAGATAGGCAGCCCTGGAGTGAGGGAAGGGAGAAGCCAACCCAGTCAAGTTCCCAGCTGCGAGAAGCCCAGAGGCAGCCCCCACTGGCCCAGGGGGCATCACCAGCCTCACCCTGCATCGGCTGCTCCCCAGGCTGGCTGGTGTCAAGGTCTGGCTGGGTGGAGAAGCCGGCGTGAAAATTGATGTTGCTGATGCCGGTGATCCGCAGCGAGTGGCGGCCGCTGCTCTGCGTCTGGAAACGGAGCGGGAGGCAGGTGCTGAGGGCAGGGGAAGGGAGAGGCAGTGGAGAAGTGAGGAGGGGGCAGCTGGCTCCTTCCAGCCCACTATCATGTGCCATGGCCAGCTGGAGGTGGATGGGGAAAGCCCTCGCCTGGCAAAGCCTGGGCAGACAAGTGTGCATCAGGGTCTGGGGAGGGGACCACAATCAGTTTCTGCCACCAGCCTACCGTCACCAGCCACGTCCCTGGCTCGTGGGGCTCCACGGCCACCACCGCAGCTGAGTTGGGGATGCTGAGCAGGTCCTTCAGACCTTGGCCTCTCTTGAGAACATTTCCTGCAACAGGGAATGAACCTCTGGGATGGGCGACCCAGGTCCATCCCCTGGTTCTTGCAGTCAGCCAGGAGCCCCCTCTCCCTCAGGGGTCACTGCGGTGCAGAGCCCATCGTTTGTCTCTCAAAGGCTGGGCACAGACAGAACCCCCCCTACAGCCAGAGTCCAAGCCAGGCAATGAAGGGAGCAGAGCAGATCCCTTACCTCCTGCCTGTTCCACTCCCCTCGGCTCCTACCTGATGGATCCTGGACCTCAATCCTCGGGGCAGGACCACTCAGAGAGATGGTGACTTCCTTCAGGCTCGGGTCAAAGGGGACCGGCCATGTATGCTGCCCACCCGTCTCATGGTCCGTGGACAGCAAATGGACTTTGGAGGCCTGGATGGCCTCTTCCACCCACTTCAGCACCTGAGGGGGGTGTTAACACAGACCCCTCCTCACCACCAGGCACTGAGCAGGGTCAGAATCTCAGCCAAGGCTGAAAAACAGTGCCCAGCCCCAGCCTGGTCCTGAAGATCCTGCAGATGCTAGGATGGGGGGCCAGGAGGGGAGGTCCCTGGCTGAGCCCCCTTGAGCAGGAGCAGAAGGACTAGAGTGATTTTCTGTAACTGCTGCCATCAGGTGGCTCCTACCTGGCAGCTGGGAGTAGCCACTGCCCTCAGCTCAATCATGGGAATAGAAACCATTAAAGAACAGAACTGCCCGAGGGTGGGCAGGGGTGGGGGCTGTTGCTGGGAGATGCTGCCCAGTAATGAGCTGAAAAGCTTCAAGTCTTGGATGTTTCATGTCAAGAGCTTCAAGGACAGGAGCTCCTGTTCCTGCATCCAGGGCGCTGACCCAATGCACCCAGAGAGCAACAGGGCACTGAGCCTCAGCCCTCAGCACACACTGACCCTCCTCAGGGCAGACGGGTTAGTGTCTCCCAAGGGTCTCATGAGCAGCTGCTCAAGAGCCTTCTTCAGCCTCTACTTCAGCTTCAGGGCTCCCAGAACAAGGATTGGGCACAAGGATTAACCCCGGGGAGAACAGAAAAGCAGCCAAGCCAGGCTGGACACCACAGACCTCATCACTTCATCCCTGCTCGCAGGGGTCTCCCCGCTCACCTCCGCCACCTGCTGCTTGTCTAGGTGGAAGATCTGCCCGGAGCTGGTGGCAGCGATGCGCTCATACACGCGGTACCCGGGGTGGCTCCGGTCCCCGCAGTCCCCTGTCAGCACGAACACCACCTGCCGCAGCAGGGCTCACCATAGCATCCCCCTCAGCCACGGGGGCCTGTCTGTCCCGGGGTGGGGGATGCAGCCACCATCCACCAGCCCCCAGCACAGTGACCCAGCCCAGGGGCAGCAAAATTCACCCCATAACGGGCAGCACAAGGGGTTTGTTGCTGCGGCTCATGGCCAGGAGCTGCTGCCATGATGCTTCTGCTCCTGCAGCGGCTGCCCAAGGCTGCTCCTGCAGGGCAACATCGCTCACCTGGCTCTGCTTGTGCTGCAGCAGCCGCAGCAGCTCCTCCTGCTCTTCGTAATCCTTGGCCCGAGCGTCCGAGAAGACATAGATGAAGGAGCCAGGGTGTGAGAGCTCCACAGCCAGTCTGATGGCTCCCACACTCATCTCTGGGCAGTCCCCTCCACCCTGTGGCACAGAGAGGGACCTGGCACCCAGTGCCCAGCAGGAATGGCACCAGTTTGCTGGAGTCAGCCTGGGCGCAGCTGGAGCAGTGACAGTGTCACAGGGACATGCTGGAGCACAGAGATCTATTTATTTATCTGTCCCTTTCTTGCAGGTAATGAGGATAAAGCCACCAGTTTGGGGATCCAAACCCCCAGAAGCCACTGGCTTCCCAACTTTAGCGGGCACCTCTGTGCCCAGCCCACAACAACCTCCAAGCAGCAGAACCAGCTCCCCTGCGTGAGCAGAGACGCCACGAGGACCAGCTCCCACTCCCTAGGGGCTCTGCACCCCAAAGGGATGTGGAACAGTCTGCAGCCGCAGCCTTGTGCCTCCTGCCAAAACAGCTGCATCCGAGGGGAAAGGCCGCAGGGAGGGAGTGATGCGCAGAGGCAGGGCAGGAGCGGGGAGGGATGAGGCGTCAGTAACCCCCGCGGAGCAGCTCAGCTGGCAGGATGCAGCTGAAATCCTTTTCTTGCAAAATCCCTAAAACCACTGAAACGATTTTCAAGCAGCACTTCCAGAGGCAGAGATTGTTGGTTCCATGGAGGGTGTGGAAACGCTCTTGGGAGAAGAAGCCCCACTCTGTAGCAGGAGATGGGGCACAGTGCCTGTGTCACTCTCTCTGCTCCCACCCTGCCATGGTCGCTCCAGCAAGCCCAGCTCAGCCCCAAACCTCTGCCACACTGCTAGGGGGTGCCAGGGGCCACTGCCAGGGATGGCTGCTTGGTCCCATCACCATTCAGGAACCAGCGCTGAGCTTCCCACCGGGTCCCAAGGAGTGGCACTGCAGGGCTGAAGGCACCTTACCTGGACATGGAGCTCCCTCAGGCGCTGCTGGAAGAGCCGAGGGTCTCCAGTGAGGGTGGCGGGTCCCACCTCTGCAAGGACACCAACACCAGCAGCTTAGCCTCCCCCACCAGCAGCACCAGCCTCTTCCAGTGCCACAGTGTCACACTACCAGCTTAAACACTCTTATGGGACCCGTGAGGGTCAGGGCTGAGCATCTGCCCTGGCCTGGCACCCAGTGAGAGGTAGATCTGGGCACCCCTGGCCACTCTGGGTGCCCAGCGGGTGAAGCTGCAAACTCATCCCCCTCTGCTGCTGGGGGAAGCTCCCAGCAAAGTGATGCAGAAACCCATTTACTGTCTCTGCCTCCTCCCCAGTTCAGCTCCAGCAATTTTCATTCAGATCCAGTGTTGCTGCTGAAAATAAGGTCTCGGTCCCACTCCCCTCACAGGGGGTCAGAGCTCTTTAGAGGAGCAGCTGCTATCTCTGAGCACACGCACAAAGTTCCCAAAGCAAGGACTAGGACAGAGAGAAACGGCTCCGGAACTGCAGGAAGCTGCCAAAACCTGGCAGCAAGTGGAGCTTTTACTGAGGTGACCTGGGAGGGGGTGGGCTTGTACAGAAGTGCCCCCCCACCATGAGGACAGGGAGATCAGCACAGGCTGGAAGCAGAAAAACCACCCACAAGTGGGTGCCAGCATCACTGGGATTGATCTCGTGAGAAAAGGCAGGTGCTGTGCCCACAGGGTGCCCCAGGGATGGGAGCCCCTGCCTAGCACCACAGCCTGGGGCTCATCCCGCGCTGCCATGCCCATCACAGCCGTCAGCAGGGCATTGAAAACAGGGAGCAGGGACTTGGGAAGGTCACCTTCAGCCCCAAGCCCAGCCAGAGCCACAGCCCAGCTCCTGCAGCCCCATCCCCCTGTCCCGGCCATACCTGGGTCGTGGAAGGGGACCAGCACGTAGCTCCCGATGGGCTTCACGCTCCTGCTCAGCGTCCGCTCCAGGATGCGGGAGGCCCCGTCCATCACCTGCACCAGGTCATCGTACATGGAGCCGGTGACATCAAAGACGAAGGCCAAGGTGGCCCCTCCTGTGCTGGAGGGGTGCTCAGCGACACTCCGGGCCAGCAGCAGCCAGAGACCCACAAACACCCCTCCGTGGGGCAGCATCACTGGGGAGACCCTGAGGACACCCCTTCTGTCCTCTCCCTGCTCCTGCCCCTGGACCCCCAGTCAGATCCCACAGTGGGGAGGGACAGGGGGTGCAGGGGGCCACACACGGAGGGGATGGAGCGGGATCCCAGCCGGGGGACACGGAGCCCCTCGCAGCTGCAGCCCCGCTTCTCCAGCCCTCAACTTCTGGGAGGGAGGGAAAAGGGGACTTCTGGAGCCAGCGGCGAGGCGGGACGTGGGTGGGAGTTGGAGGAAGCTGGGATGGGGATGCGGCATCAGGAAGCAAGTCCCACAGCCCTCGGGATCGTCAGAAAGAGTGTCCAGGCCCACCCCCCCCAGCCCTGACCCCCTCTCTCACTTCCCAGCTCAGAGAGGGGAGCTGGGGGTTAGGGGAGGACGTGGGGGCTGAGAGACTGCAGAGACCCTGCCAAAGCCACAGTGGGGAGCAAGGGGACAGTAGCAAAAGGGATCCCCAGGAACAATCCCCTTCTGCCAAGCAAAGGGACCTCCCTGGAACAGGGGTCTGCAATGGGGTGGGGGAACAAGGGGCTCTGTGGGGATCCCCAGTGCAGCCACCACAGGAACAGGGAGCAAACGGCCACGTCAAGTGTAGCCAGGGCCAGAGCCAGAACAAGGGTTGGGAAAGAGCCCTTGGCTGGGGAAAAGCAGCCCTTGGCTGGGGCTGCAGGTCCGGTCCTGGCTGCCCTCAAAGCGAGCGCTGAGCTCATGGTGCTCCAGAGGGATGCTCCAGAGGGATGTTCCAGAGGGATGCTTCTCTCTGGCTCAGCCTCCCCAGCCAGACCCAGGCAGGGCCGTGGCCAAGGGCTCCAGGCAAGGTCACACACCCAGGGCTGAACCCCAGCACCCAGTGAGATGCCCCCAGACACAGAGAGAGATCAGGAGACCTCCTACCCCATATCCCCAACACACAAGACAACAGGACCCTAATGTGCATCCCTCTGCCCCACAAGACCCTGCAACCCTGGGCTCAGCCCAGCACAGTTCTGGAGGAGCAAGGACCCCTCCTCCGCCCCACAGATGGGACCCTGCCCCATCAGGCTGAGCCCTGAGCTGTGCTAGTGGCCTCTCCCCATCCTGTTCCCCTCTAAGGCTGTAGATCTGCTCACCTGCAGTCCCCAGGCTTTGCACCCCAGCATCACACACTCACCACAAGGTCTGTGAGGGGTCCCTAACCCCACGGTGCCACCAACATCTCATAGAGCATCCCCAGCCTAACTCTGTGCCCTGGCAGGGAGCACCAGGAATCCCCAACAGCTTCTCCCCATCACCAGATTAACCCCAGCCAGCCTTCCCCACACCCACCAGTGCTCCCAGTCCCAGCAGCACCTGCACTAGCTGGGCTTTAACCCCTTCCTTGCTGTGGGTAAAGGCTCAGCAAAGCCAGGCACAGCCTCTGGGGTGCCAAAGGGGTTCCTTTGGTGCCCCTCCTCACCCTGGCATAGGGGGTGAGGAGGTGGGTGCCCCCCCTGTGCTGGCACAAGGCAGCTCAGAACAGCCCCACTCTGCAGACACAATCCCCTTGTTCTGTCTGTCCAGGCATCAACCCCAGCTTCCCGAAAATAATTAGTGAGCCTCGTTAGCAGAGAAGCAGATGATGGGCTGGCACCAAGGCCTGGCTGCTGGAAAACTTGGCAGGGCAGAGCGGCAAACGCCATCCCCCTGCACGTGAAACACCCACCCCGGGCTGGGAACCCCCTCTGCTCACCCGGCCAGTTATAGACTGGGAGGCATCACTGTGGGACATGAATGTCCAGCTTCCTTCCAGCCACTGTGTGCCCACAGGGGCCCGATGGCTCCCAGCACGCTGCAGCAACCGGGGGCATGGAGGAGGTGGGGAGGGCACAGAGGGCTGGGGGAGATGGGAAAGGTGGGGATGGTGCAAGGGGGGTAGCATGGGGGGGATGGAGGAGGTGGGGATGGCACAAGTGGGATGGCACAGCGGGCACAGCTCAGCTGCCAAAGGATGTGGGTGCTGAGGGAAGGAGAGGACCCAGCAGAAGAAAAGCCCCGCCTGGGCAAAGGGAGGGGGCAGGAAGAGGGTTATGGAGTGAAAAGTTACGGGGTGACCAGAGCTGAGAGCTGGCTGCTCATCCCAGTGAGCGGGCACCGTGCCCCACTGTCTGCCTGTGGCACAGCTCGCTGCATCCCCATTCACAGCCACGGTCTGGGCATCCCTCGCTGCTGGTGCCGCCGCAGCCCCCAGCCCCGCCGAGCAGCTGCGGGGGGCTGCAGGAGACAGGAGCTCGACCCATGCCCCCCACAAAGGCCGCCCGCCCCCCGCAGCACCCACAGACCACGGCGGCTGCGACGCTGTCATTAAGCTTTTTATTTCCACTGTCACAAAGTTCCTGGGTTCAGTTTTGTTCCGGTTTCCGTTTTCCAACGGGTTGGTTTGCTCTTGGATTCATCTCAAGACAAGGCAGCGGGGCATGCAAGCCGGGACACCGGCACGGACGCACAGACACGCTTCGTCTTCACACACGGGGCTCTTCGATGGGGCTCGCGGCCCCACGGCAAGGCTGCCCCCCAGGCAAGGGGTCCTGCGGCATGTGGCATCAGCTCAGAGCTGAGGCAGGAGCAGAGAGAGAGAAGGGATGGGCGGCCTTCCTGCGGGGCCACTGCAACGGGGCTGGGGCTGGCACATCTGGCCGAGACCCCAGACATCAAACTGCACGGAGACCAGGGTCACCTGCTCCTTCCTTTGCCCCCAGCCTTCGCTCCTGCCCTGCTAACCACCACCCCAAGTGGTCCCCATGAGGTAGGGGTGGCTGATACCCTCTCTAAATGCCCCAAACCACCCCCTTTGCCCTGGGGCTGGGGTCAACGGGACAGCAAGGTGACTGTGGGGGTCATTCACCCACCCCATCCAACCCCCTCACCTCAAATACGAGGGAAGAGGGCAGCTCTGCCAGCAATTTCAGCTGCCCACAGGCCATGCCTGGCCCCAGACCCCCAGACCCTTTCTCCCCTGGGTTAGCACAGCCCAGGGTGGCTCTTGGAATGGGGGTCCCACAGCCTCATCCCACCATCCAACTGGGATGAGTGCCCGACAAGCAGCTGCTTCTAGATCAGGTGTTTTGAGATGCAGCTGGTACCCAGCACCAGTGGGGTCTGGGGTCCCCTATAAGCAAACACCCCCCTCCTCCACACACTCCCACAGGCTGTCCAATCGCAGCAATCAAAAGGCTGCTCCAGATGAAAAAGCCACTCGGCTCTTCTCTCTCTCGACTCCTGGTTTGTGCCACAACAAGAGGGCAGGGGGCAACCTGCCCCCAGAGCTTTGTGCCACGTCCTGGCCCCTGGGGAACAGCCCAGCCCAGGCCCAGAGCTCCAGGACAGACGGTCGGGAAGCAGCAACAGTCAGCGCACGGACAGAAAAGTGAAAAGAAAGGACAGACAGAGCATTTAATGGGGCAACACCGACGGGGATGAACGAGAGGTCAGGGTCGGGGGACACGCCACAGCCACCGGGGCCAGACCCCCAGCTCTGCCCGGCTGTGCTTCAGGTGCCCTGCCCAGCGCTGCGGCCGGCTCCGCTGCACTGGCATCAGGAGCCCCAGCGGGAAGGGAAACCAGCGGGATGTGGCCGGCTGCTGGCCGTGAGTAACAGGCAGGGCTGAAGGGCAGATGGACTCTCTTCACTCACTGAGGTCAGCTGCAGCTGGGTGGTGGGTCCTGCCAAACCCTCGTGGTGATGGCCGCCAGCTGCATCCAGCGCCGGCAACCCCTGGGCACGGGTGTCGAGTCGCTCTCTGAGCTCACCCTGGCCACTGCACTGATGGGGAAACTGAGGCACGAGGGGGTTAAGGCCGTTTCCAAGCGCGGGGGGCTTCAAGCTGCAGATCCTGGTGACGTTCAGACCAGACCCTCGGTGCTTCGCAAAGCCAGAAACATCCGCGCCAGGATCCCAAATCCGCATCCAGGGAGAGCACTGGGGTCAATGCTCAGGGACATTCAGTGCCAAGAGCGGGACGGACCCCACGGTGGGGTCCAGGGCACGAGCCAGCAGTGACGCTGCAGGAGTGGGAAAGCTCACCATCACCACCAACCCAGCGGGGCCCTCATCAGCTGGCACAGAGCTTCAGGAAACTGGCCAAACCCTCTGTCTCCTTTTTGCTTCCCTCTCATTAACGTGCAGACGTTAACGAGGGTGAGAGAGGATGAGGCATCGGGCTCCACCCCCGAACCCACCAGCATCAGCGGTGGCAGCAGCTTGCCGGTGGGGACAGCAGCACCAGCACATGAGGACTGCTGGGGTGTGAGGCTCTCCCAAGCCCAGGCTGATCCCTCACCCCGTGCGTGACACCGACCCTCGCAGGGCTGCCTCCCCCATGAGCCATCGGCGAGCAGTGACGGAGCTCAGAGCGCGGCAGGTCCTCGGGAAACGAACAGCCTTTCAGGGGAAAGTGCCAGCACACAGGAGGTTGTGCCTTGGCCTGGTGTCCCTTCTGGTGGGGTCCGTCACCCATCAGCAGAGGTGATGGCAGCAGCATCACATTCACTGGGAACACTGACTGGCACCAGGAAGGGACTGGTCCGGCAGAGGAGCGCCAGAGAAGTTGGAGGCACCGCGACGGTCTGCCCAAGAGACTTGCGTTTTGGCCACAAAGCATCGAGGAGAAGGAGTTTCCAAGGGACAGAGTGAGGTGGCCCCTTCCAGGAGTCCCCAGCAACGACCCGCAGGTGCCCCTGGGAGCAGGAGTCACAGACGAGGTGGAGCTATTGCACGAAGGTTGGTCTCCTGGGGATGAGGATGCAGGAGGGTTTAAGGGCAGCAGCGAGTTCCACCAGCACACAGCCCTCAAACTGGGGAGCAGGGCTGCACAATGAAGGACCAGCATCGCTCAGCCAGTCTGTCCCAGCCTCACTGGGGCCCCGTCCTGTGTCCTGCATCGTGGGACACCTCCATGTCCAGCCGTGACCTCCTGCCACCATGGGGACAGTCCCTATGGCCATGGGGACCAGCTGGGCTATGCTGGCAGCTGCAGACATCTGGCAGACAGGTGATGCTGCATCAGCTCTACTGGGGATGGAGCAGTGGGAGGGAGAGCAGCACTGGTGTCACTGGGCCAGGAACAAACCACACTGGAGCAGGAGAGGTTTGTACCCCAGCTGGCACGAGGGGTCCCAGAGGCATCTTGCACTTTGCTCCTGAGGAGATGCAGACCTCTCCTTCCCCAGAACGTGGATGGAAAGGGTGCTGCAGCAGCACCCACAACACTCATCCTCCAGCAGAGATGCCTCCTGTGTCCCACCACACAGCAGTGGTGGGGCTGAGCCCTGCCTGGGCACATGTCAGGGCAGTGCTTGGGCCATTCCTGGTCCCAGGGGCCATTCCTGAGCCTCACCCTTGGGTGCCCCCAGGTGTTTCCCCAGCCTGGAGAGGCTCTTTGGGGCCAAGCTCTTGGTGCACAACAAACCCTCTCAACAAGGGGGTAAAGAGACCCCTGAGCTGGGTCTCCCCCAGCCCAGCACCCCTGATGCAGGAATTGCAGCACCACCCCAGCTGAGATGGGGTGGGGACAGAGCAAACTGTCCCCACGGGCATCCCCACAGCTCCCCCAGCCCTGGTGGCTCCCTCCCACCGTTTGCAAAACAGAAGCTAGTGAAGGGATCCGCTCGGAAGCAAAACCCCACCCTCAGCTCCACAAATACTTCTTCATGCAACGAGAAAAGGGGGAAAACAGTGTAAAAGAGGATTGTTCCGGTGCCCAGCGGTTCCTTGGCTCTGCCCAACAGAGCGATGGAGCGGGGCCGGTCCGCCAGGAGCCTGGGCTTGAGCTTTCAAAGGGAAGGGTGAACCAAAAAATGCAGGGAAGAACAGGAAAAGAAGCTACAGCACCCCCCTGAAATCAGCAGCCAGCCCACGGAGCTCGGGACACAGCGGGTGGGAGGAAGAGGGGCGGGGTCGGCTGGCGGGGGGGGGGAAGGCAGATTTTTGGCTTCATTGTTATTGCAGGCTCCCCGCTGCCCCGCAATAGCGTACGAGCATGTAAACCTTGCAGATCGCCACCTCGACGGTCGGACACACGCACACGAGGGACTCGACGCGGCAGCGACGCTTGCGACAAATAAATAAGGGTCATCGATCGTCGAGACGGGCACGGGAACACAGGACCAAACCGAATCAAAGCCTCGCTGGTTTTCTTCCCCACCGAAGGGAAGGAACAAAAAGAAACGTAAGAGGGGGGAGGAAAAACAAGCAGCACGATACCATCTCACCAAAAACAAAAACCCCATAAAATA
>VXBP01003652.1:51962-69041 GCA_013400115.1 Rhinopomastus cyanomelas | reverse complement strand
TATAACCCTAGTAAGCCGGGGCGACACCAGCATCATGGTTCCTCATCGCCGTCGGTGCCTCCGCGGATCCCCCGGCAGCACCCCTTTGGGCTCTGTCGGCAGCCGGCCGGTCGCTGGGAGAGGAGCACTGTCGGCGACTCCGCAGTCCGTAGGAANTGGGTCAGGGTTTGGTTTCGTTTGGAGAAAGCAGAAGTTGGCAAATGGCAGCGGCTGGTTCAGAGTGCAGAGAGGGGTGTGAGCTCGCGCTGCGAGGGCGTCCTCCGCTCGCGGAGCAGAACGGAAGGCCGAGAGGGACAGGCAAGCTTCGCGCGGCGGTGGTCGGATGGCACGGAGAGCATCTTCCCCCGGGCATCTACCGGACAGGGAGCGGGGAAAAGGGGGTGAGAAGGGCGGGCAGAAAGCCCAGGGGCCAGCTCACACGACACCCACACAGCTTTGAAAAGCTTGGACCTCCAGTGGGGTTAAAGAAAACCCCCTCCATCACCCACTGTCAGGTGCTGCCTGGACTGCAATGACCAAAATCATCCTAAAGGGCAGCTCTGAATGGCCTCACAGCTCAGCCCAGCACCCCATGGACGCTGTGATCCCTGCCAGTGCCTGACCAAACCCTGCTAGCCCCAGGGTGGAATAAAACAAGACATAAGATAAATAAAACACTCCATGTAGGATCTGTCTGGAGCATCCCTGTGCTCCCAGCCCACCAGCTGCCTCCCAGCAGGATGTGAGGCTGGGGAAGCCCAAGGTTTGATGTTTCAGCAGAGAACCAGCTGCTGGGGAAGGTGGGAAGGGCATCGGGCAGGTGGGAGATGGGGAACCCCGGGCGCCCCCCGTGCTGCACTCACCGCCACTCGGCCCCGGGACTATACGAGCCCATCGTAGAGGGAGAGCGCCTGCACGATGGAGGGGTCGGCCTTGGAGCCCTCCTGGAACTCCTGCAGCGTCAGCTTCCCATCCGCGTTCTGCACAACACCCAGTCGCAGCGCCTCAGCGAGGGGAACCCCCAGCACCCCATGCCCCCATAAGCAAGCACCCCATGACTGCACAACTGAGCATCCCATGACCCCACAAAGGAGCACCCCGGGCAGCAGCTACACCATCCCACGTGGCCTCCCTGGGCATCCCCACAGCTGCTCCCTCGTTTCAGCCAACAAACCACCCCTGCCTGCAGCTAAGGAGGGTGTCACGGAGGCTGCACTGAACATCTTGGGGACTCTGAGATGGATATGGGGAGCCCAGAGGGATGTGGGGTTCTGCAGCAAGCCCAGTGGCAGCTGAGACCTTGCACTGGCAGGAAGAAGGAGCCACCTACAAGAGGCAAGATGCAGCACAGGGACCCACAACTGCTTCCTAAATGCCCAGTGGCAGCTGAGACCTTGTACTGGCAGGAGAAGGAGGCACCCACAAGAGCCAAGATACAGCACAGGGACCCACAACTGCTTCCTAAACCCCTCAGCCTCAAGGAAGAAAAACAGCAGACACCCTCACCTTGTCCATCATGGCAAAAATCCGATCCACCCTCTTCTCTGGTGTGTTCTCCTCCTCAGGAAGCTCCACTGTGTTTCCCTGTGGCAGCAGGGCAGGACCCAGTCAAGCGCCCGTCTGGTCGGTGTGATTTATGCCCCAAGAGCCCCCACACCAGCACAAAGAGCTGGCACTGGCACCAGAGCCACCCTCAGTGGCCAGATACAGACCCTGTCCTGGCCTCCAGTGGCCACAACTCCCCACAAAAACAGCCAGGGGAGGGAACATGGGGTGTCCCAGCACCCTCCCTGCCTGCAAAGCCAGGCCCCCAGCCCAGCAGGTACCCCCCATGCCCCATCCCACTGCTCACCACCATCTGGTAAATGGCATCCACAATGTCCAGCATCTCGTTCCTCGTGATGTACCCATCATTGTCCAGGTCATACAGCTTAAATGCCCCTGCAACCCACAGCAATGACTTGGGGTGCTGGGGACCATGTCCTCCCCAGCAGGCACGTCCCCCATCACCACACAGCCCTCTCGCCGTGCTGGGGGCTGCGGGGCTGAGCCCACCACATGGGGAGTACTTACACCTCAGCTTCTCGTCCAGCGTCCCCCGGGAGGTGACCGACAGCGCCTGGATGAACTCTGAAAACTCGATCCTGCCATCCTGGGGAGGGAAGGAGAGGGGTGAGGCTGCCGCTACCATCTCTGCCCTGCAAAGTCCTCCCTGCCCATATATCCCCACCGAGGGGGCACGTCAGAAAGGCAACGGGGAGGGCAGGAGGGAGGGAGGGGGATGCTTGTTTATCTTCAGCTGCTGGTGCCCACCACGAGCATCCCGGCGGGATGGGCTCTAAGAGTGGGGGGCACCACACGGGAGGGGTTTGTCAGCAGCAGCAGCACACCGGGTCCATCCTCTGCCGCCTGCCCCATCGTCGCCTCTTCCTGTGGACTACACCAGTGCGGGGGCTCGCAGCTGCACCAGTCCCATTTCACGCCCCACAAAGCACTGGAATGCTCTGCTCCTCCAGGGCCGCGCAGCCGCGTACCCAACCCACCCCAGCGCCCTCACTCCCTGGACCGCGGCCCTGGCTCCCACACTCACTTTGTTCTCGTCGAAGACGTTGAAGACAAAGGTGGCGAATTTGGTTGGGTCGCCGAAGGGGAAGAACTGCTTGTAGATCTTCTGAAAGCCAGCGGCATCGAGCTGCCCGCTGGGGCAGTCCTTGATAAAGCCCTTGTACCTGCAGAGAAAGGGACTTGGTGAGCCCCCCAAGCCCTGCGGAACCAGGACGGGGTTCTCCCAGCGCTGCGGTGGGTGGGCTGCAGCCAGGAAGGTCTCTGGGTGCTCCTTTTGCTGCTCTCATCACCCATCCACAAGCTGCCAGCCCCACGGGACAAGGTCGCCGCAGGCACCACTGAGCAGGTGGCAGTGGGAGAGCCTGGAGCAGCAGCAAGAGACACCGGTGACACCGAGCGGTGGCCACTACGCTGCTCCAACCCTGCCAGGTGCCCAGAACAGGCAGCTGAGCCACAACCAGCTTAATGCGACCATGCCCCAGGAGCTCAGCCAGGAGCATCCCAGAGGGTCCCTCACACCTCCTCTGACATAAAAAGCTCTGTGCACAGTCACAGTGACCCCAGCCAGCACCGGGGTCCAGCTCAGGGCTCAGCCTGGATGCTGCCAAGCACCACCCCGGCAGGCGCAGGGCAGGACCCGGTCAAGCGCTGTGCCCGTGGGCGTGGGGAGCCCGCAGGGCCCGTGCAGGGATCACGCAGGTACCGGAGCATTATGCNGGGGGGGGAAGGATGAGAGAAAGAGATAAAGAAAGCAACCCTTTGCTGGTGGGACAGGGAGATGAAAGGGAAGCAGTGGCTTTTCTAGGGCAACGTGTTCAGTGGGGTGGAGGGGATGGGGTGAGAGCGTTGCTGGCACCACAGTCCCAGCCACTGTCAGCCTCTGTGGGACCCACTGCAAACGGGGACGCACTGGGAAAGCATCAGCTCCCCCAGCCAGGGCCAGGGCCACCAGCCAGCCAGTTCCTGCTCCCCCCTGAGCTGCCCATACGGGAGGGAAGAGGCAAGAGGTACCATGCACCACCCCACGCGAGTGGCTGAGAGCAGCAGCAGCCAAGTCAGGCTCTGGACAAGGTCTGCAAGAACAAAAATCCCTCTACTTTCCAGCCTCTCCTCTATGAGCTAACACCTGCACCCCCAAACAGGGGCAGCCTCCTGCACCCCTGGCTTGGCATAGACAGCTCCACACCCCCCCAGCTCACTGCAGTGCCAGATACTCACCACTGCTGCACCTCCTTTTCGGTAACTGCAAGAGAAAACAGGAGAGAAGAGAAAAAGGAATTTAGTGCTTTTCCAACCAGGGCTGGTGCTTTGCACTTCACAGCAGGGACTTCCCTAGGGGGATGCCCCAAGGCTCCTAGCTCCAGGTGCAAGTGGCTGCCTTCAGCCTGCAGTGCTCCAGCAGCCCGGGAGGTCCAGGCTGCAGCCACTGGGGTCTCAGGGAGCCCACCGAGGTGTTCTGCCAGAGGAGTGCAGCACCATCACTGCAAAATGCTGTAGGCCATGCAGGGGCTAGGCTGGTAACACCAGGGGATGATCCAGCCCTGCCCTCTTGTCTCCAAATAGCCACAACATCCCTGGAAACATCTGTCAAAACAGCTGCCTGAAGGCTGTTTGAGAAAGGTACCTATTGGGCATTGACACACTGAACATGGGCACGGGCACAGCCCTGGGGCTGGCAGCCCCAGAAACATCATCAGACCCATCCCAGCATCCTGGGAAGCTTCACCAGGCTCTGGAGAAACCCCAAACACACGACAAGATAGAGACTGGCGAGTGCTGGCAACCCTGAGTGTCCCTGGGAAAGGCTCCAATGGGATGCGGGACTCTGGGGAGCCCAGTGGGGTAGGGAGTCCCGCTGCAGGAGCGTTGCCTGGCTGGCACATCAGTGGGGAGCCCAGTGCCAGCAGGCGGGTGCAGGAGGGGGAAAACAGCCTCATTAGTCAGCTCCTTCGCATCGTGCCTCTAAATAATAATAATAAAAAAGCAACAGGCCTGAACCGTGCTGGGATAACGAGGCGGAGCGGAGATGTGTCAACGTGCGAACGGCTGATAAAAATAGAGACCCGGGGCCCATCAACAGATGCCAATTACCTTGGGTGGCAAAGAGAAAGGGGAAGCAATTTCCCTTCACAAAGACGCATCACGTGCCTGGCAGAAGGTGCCGCCTGCAGAAGGGAAGGGCAGGCCATGGGGTGCCCGGGTGGGCAGCACCCCGCGAGAGGGGAGGCGGCCGCGGGGATGAAGGCACTTGGAAAGGTGCTTTGGCCGGGCTGCTCGGCAGGAGAAGAGCACAAAGGGAAAGGACAGAGGTCTCCTCACATCCAGCAGCTGAGCTGGGGTGGGTGAAAACAACAGTGGCAGCCCCAGAGGATTCCCCACGCCGTGGAGAAGGGTCGCATGGACTTATCCTTCCAAAAGAGGGATGCTGAGCGATGTCTCTAACAGAAACACACGCTCCCCACAAGCACTGAGGCAGCAGCCCCCAAGCTGAAGATGCCCAGAGATGCCCCAGGCTCCATTTCTGCAGCCTCCAGTCACCAGCAGGTGCTGATGAAGGTAGGTGTGAGGAAGAGGACTAGCAGCAGAGGACTTCAGGCAGCCCTTAGGGCAGGTGAAAGGGGCAACAGCAGCCGCCTCGGGGCTGCAGCCAGGGCTTGGCTCAGCTCCTCTGGGCAAATCACCACCTCCTCTCTCTCTCATTGGGTTGTGTTTCCCCCAACGTGCTATTTCAGGCCCGGGAGCTGCCTTTCAACTCCAGCAGGAAACAATTAAGAAATCTGCTTTTTTTAGTGCAGGAGAAGCGCTGGTAACGACACCCTTGGGCTGGGGTGGGAGGAGAGGGATGGAGCTGGCTCCCCTCATGCCCACAGGAGGGATGCGCGATGCTCCCCAGAGAGGCTTTTCCCACTGCGAGGACTGTTCGGCTGCCACATGAAAACCAGCACTGGGCTCCCACAGAGGTGTTTGTTGACATCCCTGGAATGGGACCACACGAAGCCCCGTCCCTGCTGCAGTGCTCTGGCACCGATGCCCTTCCTCCTGCCCCCTGTGCGAGGGAAGCCGCAGGGTTTGCCCTGGGGTGGGCATGTGGCCTCACCTCCCAGTCCTTGGGAAACCCCCCACCTCTGCTGCCACCAAATCTTCCCTCTCCCCAGGGCCAAGTGTTCCCAGCACAGGGAATCACCATGGCCCTGAGCCCAGTCTCTCTGCAGCTGGGCTAACTGGGACTGAGCGGGTACCTGCCTGTATTTGCAGCAGCCGATCAGAGACAGACGATGACTTCACAGCTGCCACTGCCCAGTCGCTCCAACCTCGTCAGGCATTGATGCTCCGAGGGCTATTCCCTGTCCCCACAGCAAGGACCCACAGGGACCCATGGGAGCCTTGGGGACCTGCTGCTCTCCTGGCTGGGGAGAGCCACCCATCATGGGAACAGGGGGCAGACGCAGGGGCAGTGCTGTCCCTCTGCAGCTCCCTGAGCTCACAGAAGGTACCTGTGCAGCAGCTGCTGCTGCATTTCCCTCCCCCAGCATTGATCAGGGCGCGATGCTGAGCCGATGCAAATCAATTCACAGCCCTACGAAACTCAGCCAGGTTTGACCCTGCACGCTCAAGGACAAAGGGACGACCCGCAGCAGCCCCATCCCAGTGGAGCAGGGCCGGTATCGCACCGGGACTGCAGCCAGGCTCTGCTCCGTGCCACGTTCCCCAGGGATCCATTCCCGCTGCTGCTATGGGTTTGGCTATAAATAGCCCACGTAGCAGCTTGTTAGCGGATGCAGCGTGCCCCGGGATCCTTGGGGATGAAAGGTGCTAAACAAAGGCAGGGTATTAGTATTCGGTACCAACCGCGATGCCAAGAGAGGCATCGCCGAGCCAGGAGCCCCGGCTACGCACCACCAACACACCCCCCGTGCACCACACGGCTAGTGCTGGCCACATCTTCATTTCTGCTGCTCTTAGCAAAGTGCAGGGACATGCTGAGCGCAAGGCTGGCACCGCAGGCAGCAGCAGGGCCAAGGAGCAGCAGGGTATCCCAGGAGCTGCCCTACATGGCCACGGGCCCCTCGCAGCGGTGCCTGGTCCATCCCTTCTCGCACCTCAGCCCCAACAGCCTCCAGCACCCTCTTCCCAGCTACCGGTACCCAAAAAATCCCCAACCGTCTACCCCCACCTTTCCATCAATCCCCAACGGCACAGGCAGGGACTGACAGCTCCGTCACCACCCGCCCCGCGTGTGCCCCCTCTCTTCCCACTACCCAGCTGCCGCTGCAGAGAAGAAAGAAACAGCTCTGGTTCATCAGTTAATTTGTGTGTGCCAGGCAGCCAGGAGAGCAGGCACCCGGCACTGCAAACCCCATCACTGCCCCGCTGCAGGGAGCTCCTGCTCACTGGACTGTGCTGGGACAGGAGTGCAGGAGAGGGGATGGATTCCGAGTGGTTTGGGGATCCCTGGCCATGGTGGGATTCTTCAACCCCACAGGGCTCCAGGGATGCTGCACATCCGCAGGTTACAGGATGCTCCAGACCCACAGGGCTTGTTCTGAGCTGCTGTCCCCTCTCCTGCCAGGGCAGGGGTTCTGCTGCAGGGCTGGATCCTGAGCAGGAGGACACAGTGGGATCCTGAGCAGGAGGTCCAGCCTGGCCTCCCATTTGCAATGGCACAGGTCTGTCCTCGAGCAGTTTTGAGCACCCCAATGCTCAGCAAGCACCATCCTCATGCAACAGCCAGCAAGGAGTCTCCAGAGAGCCTCCACATGTCCCCCCTTGCTCCAGCCACTACAACAGCACCTTGATCCTGCAGGTCCACAGGCACTGCTGCCTTATCAGGGAGGCCAGGGTTAATAATTTCTAGTCTCCAGTCACTGCTGCAGGGACACTCCAGCTCTGCCAACCTACGGGTGACTGGTCCAGCATCACCACGCAGACATGGCACTGGGGTCCTGAGGCATTTATTTCCCCCACAGACTCGCTGCGACTCCTTCCTGGAGTCCTGGCAGATCCTTACACATCCCAGTCTGGTTGAGCCTGCTCATCACCCCATACTGGAGCTCTCACTGGGTTTGGGGCTGGCTGAACATGCTGTGGATGCCCAGCACAGCACCTTGATGAGGGAAAACCAGGCACCCATGGGTGCTCAGAATGAGTTAACGGGACACCCACACCTGCACTCACCCTGAGCTAGACAGGCACTGAGTTAACGGGACACCCACACCTGCACTCACTGGGCACCCATGCCTGAGCTAGACGGGTGCTTATGCAAAATTAAATGGGGTGATCACGTAGGGACTAATTGGGTGCTTGAGCTTAAATCACTCGGGTGTCTCTAGGTGAACTAACTGGGTGCTCCTGCAGGATTTCATGGGGTGCCCATGCATGAATTGCCTGGGGGCTCAGGCGTGAGCAAAAGGGAGCAGCTGGGTGCTCATGCATGAGTTTTCTGGGCAACCCATGAACTCACGTGATGCCCGTGCCTGGGCTAACGAAGCACTCACACGCACCTCCGCTGGGCACCGCTGCGTGAGCTAACGGAGCACCCGCGTGTGAATTAGTGCAATTAGCAGGTATCACACTCGTGCAGGTATTAATTGGGCAGTCGGGTGTGAGCGGATCAGATGCTCCTGCAGAAATTAATTGGGCCGCTCGGGCACGGACTGGTGGGGAGCACCTGCACCAATTAATGGGGCACCCACACATCAATGAATTGGGTGCTGCTGCCCGGGGCGGTGTGCGGTGCAGCGCAAAGTACCCGGGCGCCCGTGCAGAAAGCAACCGGGGGCTCGTTTGTGAATTAATTGTGCGCTCGTGTGTGCCTTAATCAGGTGCTCATGCGTGAACTCATCGGGTGCCGCTGCGGAAGTGACTGGGGTGCTCATGCGTGAGCTGATGGGCCCCTCATGCGTAAAACCCCGCAGCGCTCCGGGGCGAGCCCCGCAGACCCTGCAATTTGTGCCCCACACACTCCACCCCTCGTCTCTGCAAAACACCTATTTAAGAATTATCTGATCACAGATCTGTCCCAGGCTCCACAGGCAGCATCTTCACGGTGTTAGCAGCTCCACGCTGAGCGGGTGACGGGGCTCCGCAGCGCATCCGTGAGCTTATTCCCATTTCACTCCTTGCCCTAGGACCCAGATTTGGGGTCAGCACCACAACCCAAACTAACATCCACTGCAGAATGAGCCCTTGGTCCTCACAGAAAGGCCACAGGGCTCAGCATGGAGCGCAAACAGAGACTCGGCACAGAATTCACACCTCCATCCTGCAGACATGGACCCAAGAAGGTTCCATCGGTTGACCCAGATGGACCAAGCACCAGCCCCCAGCCCTGCAGAGCAGGTTACCTGGGGCTGCACACCATCACCTTCAGTCATAACCCGTTTCAAGCCGTGTCCCTACGAAACATGTAGCCAAGAGCTGCGTGTCCTCCCCCTGGAGCATCCCGTCCCATCTTGGGGCGCCGGAGCTCCCCCAGGTCCCCATTCGATGACGGTAACTGAAGATCCGCCGCACGTCAGCACTTTGGAAATCTGGGTTGCTTGGCCCCACGGCTCGGTCTCGTTACAATTCAGGTTTAACTACATAACCAGTGTCCTGGTTAAACATTACAGCGCGCTGGGACTGGTTCTGCTCCGGCGCCTGGGCCGGGGCAGGGCTGGCTTTGGGGGAATCAGCGTTAAAGCACAACCAGGCTCCTGCTGAGCACAGCATGGCAGAACCCAGCTGCACAACCAGGGTCACCCGCAGCAAGAACCTGCCCAGTGACATTTTCTGCGGCTCCTGAAGATGAACGTGCCCAAATCACATTCCACCTCAGCCCCAGTGGTGCCCAGTTCTACCTCCAGCCACAACGGCAACGTGCTGGGGCTGTCCCCAAGCCACGGTTGACCATGTGCAGATCCCCAACCCCACTACATCCCATCGCAGCGGGACATCAGCACAGCCAGACCTGCGTGTCGGAGCAGACCATCCCCATCCCAGCTCGCCCAGTTTGGCTTCTCACCCATCAGACAGATATCACCGGCATCACGGCGGGTCCAGGAGCCTCCAAGACGTCGGGAACACGAACTCGACAGCGTTATTGGTGTCATTTGTTACTGCCGAGACACAGAGCGATACGCGGGGAACTGCGTGTGCGCCTGGCACTCTCCTCGCCCGCGGTTGCCATTAGTGGTCTGTCTTGCTCCCAGACTGGATAAACAGGTCCATGAGCAGTCCTGTTCTCATCTCCCCCGGGGCTGGTACCAACAGGAAAGCCAATACGCAGTTAAAATCCTTTTTAGACTTTATTAAATATTTAAGGGCCCGACATTAGGCTTTGGGAACGGGGTCTGAGGAAGAAGCAGCAGTGGCTCTTTGCAGCAAAAGCAGCACAGAAGGGCAAAGGACAGGGGCTGTGTTTGGAGAGGAATGAATCGGACTGAGACAGACCCACAGCAGGAGCTGGTGGCTGCAGCAGGTCTGTCCTGAGCTGGAGTTCATCCTGGCTTCCCCTCAAGCCAGCACAGCGATGGGCAGAGCATCCCGATGCTGCTGGGAGACAGCCAGGGTGGCATTTTGGCACAAGCTGGAGCTCCAAGGAGCTGTCCCAAACCCACAGAGTGATTCCTGCCCTGGCCAGAGGAGAAAACTCCCCTCTGGACCCAGCGTGGGCAGGGGAAAGGGAATCTCTCTGACTCAGGGACCCTGGAGCCAAGAGAAGGTCAGGGGGATGCTGCAGGGTAAAGCCTCACTGGTTTTAGGGCTGCTCTTCCCCCCTCTCACCCACTGTGCCAAGGGCTGCTGAAGCAGAGGGTGCTGGAGGCATCAAACACCAGCTCCTCAGCAGGGTAACACAGACACCCAGGGCATGGCCTTGCAGTCTGGCCATCGAGGAGGAAATGCTGGGGAAAGTCGGGTGGATGAAGCACAGGCAGCCCTTCTTCCACACAGAGCCAGTTGTGCCTGGAAGGGAGAACAAGGTGTAGGAGGTGCAGGGAACAAGCTCTGTGGCGGAGAACCCACAGCAGCTGCCCCTGAGGAGGAACCACGACCACCACGGCCCAGGGCTTGTGACAGGGCAGGCATGGGGAACACAGACCCTGATCCCTTCCCCATCCAGCTCTGTAGAAGACCCAGGAAAACAAGGAGAGGAGGGAGGAACAAAGCGACCCCGCAAATGTCACCCCGATAACGGAGCGAGCGCATCCGTGGGCTCCTCCCTGAAGCAGCCGCTCCCTTTGATGCCTTCAGAGCGTCTTGTTTCACAACCTTAATTATAGCAGCAGCAGCAAAGGTCAGGAGAGTGGTTAAGCAGATCCATTAACATGTCAGGGGATAAATGAAATGTGATTCTTCTGATGCCTGAGCCGCGGCAGGCAGGGACGGCCGCTCGGCTCTGCCGCAGAGGGAGCCCGCGCGGCCCTCGGTCATGTCTTCCCTTCCCACTCCGGCACCGCAAGCACCTCCTGGTGACTGCAGAGACACCTCAAAACTGGCTTCTGACACCCCAAAACATGCTCAGTTTGCATCTCCCCACAGAGACCATCAGATGCTCGGTCACAAGATTCACTGAGTGCAGGTTGGGGTTTCCTTGAGGAAAGGTCTGGAGATGCCTCCAACGGCAGCACATCAGGTCCCCACTGAGCTCACAGTGAACCTGCACTGCAGCTGCCACCTTTGCAGCTCTGGGTCACAGGTGGCTGCAGTAAAAAGAGGCCCCAAACAAATTCCAGCCCCTGGGCATCCCTCTAGTGTGTCCTGTGGGTCTATGGACCCTATGGGATGGCATGTCTGCTCGGCTCCCCTCTCCCCAGTGCTTCTCTAGGGTGCTTGGGCAGGTGTTCTCCTTCTCCCCCGAAAACCTTTCTTCCGGGCTCCTGGTAAATCCTATTCCATGCTGGGAGCACTGGGAGCAGGCACACAAGCTATTGGGTCGCTCAGCCAGCAACAGCCCAAACTAAACTTTACACCTTAGGCACGTGCCCACCTGGCACCCTGGTGCTCCTCTCCCAGGAGCAGGTCCCATGGAGCTCCCACCCACCAGCTCTCTGCCCACAGCAGGGCCAGCAGCCCCTGAACAGGCACCTGCAGGGCTTAGTGGAGCCAAGAGGCTGGGGCTGCAGAGGTTCCATGTGCCACTCCACCCAGCACTAGCCACTGAGAGCTAGCAGGTGCATAAGCACCTGGCCAGCTTGTCCCACTTTCTGCCGGGATCAGCAACAGGAGGGATTTCAACACGACCCAACCTGGCAGAGAAACCCAGAGCCTGGGGCCAAACACTGGGGAGGCTAAAAATAACTCACCAGCGTGGAACCTCTGAGGTCCCTCCTCTCCTCCTTCTGCCCCTCTGCTCCTGCCCACCACCCATTTCCTCAGCCAAGCCCCCCAAACCAGTGCCTGCAGCAAGGAACCGACCCATTTTCCTGCTGGAAACTGCAGCGACTGTAGGATTTCCTTTCCTTTCCTGCTGAATCCAACCGGCCACCACGTTCCCCCCGTAACTACAGATCGATATGTTTGTAGTTTGCTCTTAAACTAATGCCCATTAATTCAGCGCGTTACTGTCGCGCGACAGAGCCAATTCTGTGGCTCATTGTAAAAGAGCAGAAAACGATGATGCCAGAGCGAGTTTAAAACCCACAGAACAGATCACAGTGGGTGGGACAAGCTCCTCGGGAAAAGAGCATCTTCCTCTCCCCGCGCCCGCTGCGCAGCCCAGGCCTCCCAGCGCCGTGGGGCGTCGATTTGGCACCTTTGCCGCCGCGACTCTCATGACTTCCTTGGAGCCTCGCCGTGGCCTCGGGAGCAGGGGGACTGGCACCTGACCCCGCTGCACCCAGTCCTAGCGGCAATGCCTCTGCACCCACACAGCTCCGAGGGTGCGGGGTGGCAGTAATGCTGCTGGCATCAGAAACACAGAGTGATAGCGGTTCTAGTCATGGGGGGTAGATATGGAAAGTGAACCCTGAAATCAAATCCACCCCCAAACGATTTACAAAAAAAAAAGGAGCTGAAATCATAGAGTCACAGAATCATTAGGGATTGAAAGATCATCTCGTCCAATCCCCCTGCCACAGCAGGATCACCTAGATCAAGTCACACAGGAGCATATCCAGGCGGGTCTTAAACCTCTCCAGTGAAGGAGACTCCACAACCACCCTGGGCAGCCCCTTCCAGTGCTCTGTCACCCTCACCAGGAAGAAGGTCCTTCTCATATTGATGTGAAACCTCAATCATCAATATTATATGATAAAATATCAATGTGTGTTCCAGCTCACACCCATTGCCCCTTGTCCTATCACTACTGAGCAGAGCCTGATTCCATCCTCCTGACACCCCCCTTCACATATTTATAGACATTAATGAGGTCACCCCTCAGTCTCCTCCAAGCTAAAGAGACCCAGCTTCCTCAGCCTCTCCTCATAAGGGAGGTGCTCCACTTCCTTCATCATCCTCGTTACTCTATGCTGGACTCCCTTCAGCAGCTCCACATCTCTCTTGAACTGAGGGACCCAAATGTGCTTTTCTGCAACAAACTCATGTTTTTAAGGCTGTTTCTTGACTTTAAGGGTTGACAGCGCTGTGGCTGGGCTGGCCACAGAGCACTGCTGCAAGCAGGGAGGCTCAGCACTGCAACTCTCCCCCCACTTCACTACGTGGAGTCCACGCTGAGCCATCCCGACCCACGACACTCTGCCTCCACCACCACACACTTCACACAGCTCTGCGCAGGCTGAAGCAAGCAGTGATACCCCAGGACCTTCAGAAATCTCCAGCTTAGCACCTGAGAACCCTCTGACCGTGGCCCTGTGAGGCTCTTTAAGCACAATCCCAAATCCCACCACGGTCCTGAGCTACAAGCACCTGGCCCCAGATAAATCCAGGCTGAAATCCCCACCAGAGCAGGGCTGGGAGACACAATCCAGGGAGGATGCTGGTTCCTTTGAGTCTCGAGTGTTATCACCTCCTGGGACAAAACGCAGCAGCCAAAACCGTGTCTCTGAGCTACCCCAACGAGAAAGATTAATAAACTAATGATTATAAACCACTTTTAAGACCTTTTGGGTAACAAAGAACTGCATAATTTATTATTCACTGTTATTATCATTCAGTGATGGCTTCTCCCACGTGCACCAGCCTGGCCCCCTCAGCAAGGTGAGACCCTCATCCCATAGCCATGTGAGCTGGGCACTACCAGGTCTTCCTGGGCACTCAGGTGCCCGGAGATGCTGAAGACACAAGGTGATGGGTCCAAATCAACACGACCTGGGCAGCCAGCACTTTGAAGAAGCCCTTCATGGCCACCTGTGCCTTTAGGTGTCCAAAAGCCATTAAAATCTGGCCCCCAGCACTGAAAATTGGGAGCGGAGTGGGGAGGGGAGCCAAGAGACGAGGCTTCCAGGCTCCTGCCCTTCTGCGTCCAGTTCCCAGCAGGGCCCAGGTACAACCTGCTCTCAATATCTATTGCACAAATAATTGTCACATCTCATGCAGGCTGCTGATGACAACTCTGCAGCATCCTCAGCACCACCACAGTGCCCAGAAGTCCCCTCGACTCCTCTTCTGGATGCTCCCACCACCTGCCTGCCTCAAGATTGCTGCAACTGAGGCATGACCAGAGAAACACCACAAATGTGAGATGGAAACACCAGAGGGGAAAAGCATCCAGGGGACACAAGAAGCCACCAGGCACTGGAGAAGTACCAAGGGGGCACAGAACAGGCTATGGATCCTCTGTGTCCCCCAGAGGAGATAAAGCTGCAGGGAAGTCAGGGAAACACCTCCCTTTTCCTCTGATCCTACAGATTTGAGACGGGGCTTTTTGTTATTTGCTTCATTTGGAAATTGCACCAACAGAACATGATGCAATGGAAGGAAATCCCATAGTGGGAGAAACCCTTCATGCACCGCAGCCACAGCTCACGCTGCCATGGGAACCTTCTGGGACAAAAGAGGGTTCCCGTCATCAGCTGCCAGTTATGGAGCTCCTGGAAACATCTGCCCAGATGTGCTGTAATGGCATGAGGCAGGGCCAGCATCCGCTCCGTAACGCTGCAGCACACGGGAAGAACACCCTGTGTCAGGGATGCTCTTGGAAAAGCGGTCACCACTGGTCCAAAAGGAGCAAAACCTTTCCCAAGCAGACCCCAGCAGTCCCTAAGCTGTGGGTCTGTGGGCACGACTGCCCCCTGCTCAAGCCAGTCCCTGGCACAGGGCTCTGGCTCAGTCACTCCCACAGTGCTCAGTGCAGCCCTGCACTCCCACCTGCATCTCCTCTGCCTGGACTCCCCAAAATGTGGAAGAGCATTAAGGTCCTTCTGATCTCCCAGGGTCTGAAGATAAATCAGAGGCTCTCAGACGTGCCTGGGAGGGCCCCGTGAAGTGCTGCACCAGACACAGCAGCGCACGCTCGCCTTGACAGCTGCAGAAAAGGGGCAGAAACACTCAGCAAAAGTAATTAATCCCAGAGATGAGAGGTGGAACGAGCAGAGCTCAATGAAGAGCCTGGTATTAGCGATGGATCTCCCTGACAGGTGTCGCACCACTGGGACACGTGGGGATGCTGCATCAGGTCCTGGCCATGCAAAGGGCCATGTGCTGCCCCGTGACACAGCTGCCTCACCAGCAGAGATCTGGTGCATCTTGGAAACCAGGCAGTGAGAGACCTGGAGCTGGCAGGCAAAACCCCAGGCAGGCCTGCAACTCACAAAGGGAACAATCAGGGGACCGGAGTCTTTTTTGGAGGAGATGTGGTGGAAAAGGGATGGCATCCAAGAGAGAGGAGCATGAAGTTGGGAATAAAGTGATTCTAAAGGCAGTGACTGTCTGCTGGCCTCATCCAACAGAAGAGACAGCCCTGTACCTGCAGATGATGGTTTCACCAGCGCTGCATGTGTTTGGCGTCAGCTGCTAGTAAAATATGGGCCATCGCTGCCTACTGACCCCAGCAGGGTCAGCATCTTCCCCACGCACATAGGAGCTACCGCAGGGGTGCAGAAAGCTGGGGATCACCAAAACAGGCTGTGCTAGGACACAGAGAAGAATCCCAGGTCCCTCTCTATCAGATACTGGATCATCACAGCGGCTGCAAACTGAGCAAGTGATGCAGCACGGCCATACCTGCATCCGGCCCAGCACGGCTGCACCCACTGTGGGTCACGGCTGCAGTGAGGGCACCAAAACCCCAGGCTCAGCTCCAGCTCCAACACCAGCTCCAGCCAGGGTCTGTGTGCTACTGCTGCATCCTCACTATTTCTTCTCCCTGAGCCACTTCGAGGAAGCCCAGCCAGGGTACTCCAACCTCCCCTCCCATTGCTCACAGTTTGGCTACACCGACGCTGCCCCCACAACCTGCCCTGCCACGACAAGACAGCGAGAGCAGCCCCGGCGTGTGGGGTTGTGCAATGCACCAGCGTTGCCTCCTCTCCATATGGGAGAACTTGCTGCATCCTGATCTATTGCCTTTTTGGGTAAGCGCTGCCGTGGGACTGCAGCAATGACAGCGGGGAGAGCTCGCGGGGTCTGCTGCGCCTAACGGGAACATCTCGGACCCACAAGCGGAGAGGGAAACTTGAACCACCAAAGCCTTTGTTTCCTTTGTGCTGCCTTCAGAGGGGGAGAAAAAAAAAAATAAATAAAACCACAGACAACAGATTTTGCTAAAACTGGCTGGTTCAGGCACCGGTCACACTAATAAGGTTATAGGGGAGGTTCAGACGGGAAAGCCACTCACTTAGAAAATCAGGTTATTAAACTGACACTGAGACACTCGTGAATAAACACTGAACTCCCTGGTGTGGGGCTCTGTGCTCAGAGCAGGGCAACAAAGCAAGCCCGCCCCCCACAACCCACCCAAACTTTGAGGGCCACCCCAAGGTGGTCCTGCTCTGCGTTTAGAGAGGAGCCGCGGCGCTCCAGGGTGGCAGCGATGGCGATGGGTAAGGGAACCCCCACCCCGGGCAACCCCTGGTACCCGGAGGATGCTCGGGGCAGGGGCATCGCTCCAGGATGCGGCCCGTGCCCGGCAGCTCACGGAACCGTCACCGGAGCCTTAGGGCCAGGCCACGGAGGGCTGTTTTTACGGGGAACCAGCGTTTCCCCAGCTCCCTGCCCGCGTCTCTGCTGCCTAGCGGGGGATTTTTTTCCCTCCTTCCTCCCTCCCAGGCGAATCTGGGAATCTCCGCAACAAAGCCCGCCCGCGACCCCCGCACCGGCAGCGGCCCCGGGGAAACCACCGGGGTGGTGGGAGGTCAGTACCGCGTATTTAGGGGGTCGGTACCACATCTCGGGGCAGCCGCGACCCCCATCGACTTCCGCACCGGCTCGATCGCCCCCCCACGCCGGCCGGCCGCCATCCCCGGGGCCGCCGCGGCCGCGCATCCCCTCCGAGCCCCGTGTCGTTCCCCCTCGACCCCATGCGTGTCCACCCCCTCGGCCCCGTATCCGCCCCACCCCCGGCCCCAAGCACTCACAGTAGGTTTTCCTGGTCAGCTCCTCCACAACTTCGGGCTTCAACTTGCTGTTGGATTTGCCCATGGCGGCGGCAGCCCCCAG
>VXBP01003652.1:0-51938 GCA_013400115.1 Rhinopomastus cyanomelas | reverse complement strand
GGGGGGGGGGGGGGGGTGGCCCCACGGGGGTAGGAAGCGGGGACACGGGGCCCTCCGAGCCTCGCTGGCAGCTCCCGACGCGGCTACATCCCGCGGAGAGGCCGTGCGGGCAGGGGATGCGGGGTGTCTTTGTTACCGGGGTTCTGGCTGCAGAAAGGAGCGGCGAGGCGCTGCGGGGCCGCCCTGCGTGNGGGGGTCGCGGGCCCGCCGCTCCCAACGCGCGGGGATCCCGGGTGTGAAGGGGGGGTCCTACACCCTCACAAATCGGGCTCAGCCGTGGGGGTGCGGGTGGGCCCTCCCGAGGGAGGAAGACATCGCGGGGAGCGGGTGATGCCGAGGTGGGGGGCCGCAGGAGGAAGGGGGAAAAGGGAGGAACCCGCAGCCTGGGGAAAGGCTGGGCTCAGCGCCGGGGTGACCTTCCTCAGACAGCAGCAGATTGAGGGGTGGAAGCATCTTCTCGCTCCTGGTTGCCCTCCACCCCAGCTGAAGACAGGTCTCTGCCTCCCACCCCAGATCATGGAACAGCAGAAGAGACCCCACCGATCATCTAGTCCCAACCTCCTCCCCTGGGCAGAGAGACGTCCTTCTAGACCAGGTCGCCCAGAGCCACATCACACTTGGCCTTGAACACTTGCAGCAATGGGGATTCCACAGCTTCTCTGGGAAACCTAGTCCAGTGTCCTACCGCCCCTTGCAGTAACATATGCAGGGGTCTCACAAGCTCTTGTTCACTCTCCAACCTGCCCACAGAGACACTGGAGGGCTTGGAGATGCTTAATTCCTTCAAAAATCCCACTGATTCAACCAGCAGTGGGTTTGTGGCAGAGCCAGGAAACCATACAAGTGCTAAAAGCAGCAGCACTCCGCTCTTGTGCGCCTTGGAACCACGCAGGGCTCTACATCCCCACAAAAGCCCTGGTGTGAGCACACACGTTCATTAGCTGTACTGATGCACGCGATAACAAGTTTTCTTCCCGCCTCTGTTGCAACCAAGGCCCTGCCGGAGCTGCCCGGGCACGCCTGGACTTCTGTGGCAGCAATGAAGGAGGAGAAAATAACCTTGTGCTTGGATACAGCAAACCCCGTGTGCAAGGAAGGCTGCAGAGAGCCCAACACAAACCACATTTTGCCAAGGAGACGAGCCGAACGCTGCCAATCCAATGCCCTGCTCCACACCTATTGTTTTGGAGCCGCCAAGTGCTGCCCGGCCCTTCTCTGGGCAATTTATTCCCCAGGTAGAGGTTTCTAAACTGCACAGACCTCTAGCACCCAGCCTTACACAAAGGAGCTCATTAAGGAGTATAAGAACAACCCCACCAGGTCCCAGCTTGGGCACCCAGCAGTGACACACCTCAGGGAGATGAACAGGAGGACAGCGAGGCTCAAGCCTCCCCTGCAGCAGCCCTCCCAGTCACTCCCAGTATTTACTGGGCTTTGAGAGGCACTGGCCCACTTAAGGCAGAAGATGAACCACGTTGGATTTCAGCTGGGCCTGTGATCCGATGCTAAATGGCCTGTGCAGCCCCTTCCTTTGCTGCCCATCAGCAAAACATAAGCGTTCACATTATTCCCCTTCGTCTGTGGTCACTGGGCTGTAACCGCATTGCAGGGGGGTCCTGCTGTGTGCAGAGCACAGCCTGTCCCATACTCAGCAGGGTGACAACCAGGCTCATATCCCTAACCTTCCCCACTCGTGTCCCACCCCTTCCCACAGCCCAGGCATTTTAGTGGGAGCTCTGCTGATGCAAAACTGATGTTAAAGGGATTTAATTCTATTTAAAACTCTACCCTGCCTCCGCCACGGGGAACGCTGAAAAGCCAGAGCTCAGATCACACAGGCGAGAGGAGAAAAGTCATCGGAAACTGTGCAAGCCAGTCACTTTCTCTTCTTAATTATTATCTTTAACCCCATTATTGCTTAAATAACACCACCAGTGGCATTTTCAGTGAGGCTCAGACTTTTTTTTTCCAGCCCCAGCCTGGAAAGACTCCTGAGGCCCCGAGGATTGAAATCTGAACAGAGACAGAGGCCCACAACGATCCTGTCCAGCTGAACATGGTCACTGCACTTGGAACAGAGCTGGGCTGTTTGCTCAGAGAGGAAAATCCAACACGGGGCCCGCCCTCGAGAGCAGTTTTGCTTTGCAAATCCCGCTGCATCGCTCTTCCAGGGCAGACCTTGGCATCTCCCCTCTGCCAGCCACTGCAGCCCGAGCTCCCAGCCTGCCCAGACCCAGCCCGGGCTGGCTTTTTCATTAAGCGACTGCGTGTGCTCCTGGCGGTGCATCTGCCGTCTGTTCACCATATTGCGATGCGCTGCCATGGAAATGATCATTCCCCGGGTGATATTTGCTGTCTCTGCCGGCGCTCGGAGCAGGGTCTTGCTTAGAGGGAAGCCGCTGCCTCTCCTGCCACACACCAGTGCCCGAGGCTGGGGTTGGAATCTGAAGATGTTCCATGCTCTGCCTGCAGAAGCTGGGAGCTGTGTGGGTTGTGCAGCCGAGTCTGGGTCTGCAAAAAAGCTTCTCCTTCCACGGGTATTTACTTAGAAGTGTTTAATAAAACCAGAGAGCTCTTTTTCCCCAGGACACAGTCAGTCTGTCAGGCTCAGCCACGCAGCCTTTTGTTCCACGTGGGCTCTGCATACATCTAATAAAGCATCCTCAGACGCCATCACGGGGGTTTTCCCCCATGCATCCTTGTTGATTTAATTGTCGGGACTACAGTCATCTCATGGGAATAGCGCTGCGTGCAAGCGGAGGTTCAATCCCCCGCTCCAACGTGCTTCCTCTGTGCTTCATCGCTAAAGGTCTTCTCTTTCCCCTTTGCCTAGTGGTGCTCAGACCTGAAAAATCATGGGCATAAGGTGGCCAAGGCAGAGCTCTCTACCCAGCCCCCCCCACCTCAGGCACGGCTGGAGCCATGAGTAGGGCTGGAAATTGGGGATGAGGTCGGATCCGGTATCCCACACTGGCACTCTCGGATGTTCACTGGTGCAGGAGCTGCACTAAGAAGGGGAGGAGAAAGGTCAGGGACTGGCTGGCTCAAATGGAAGATTCCTGCCTCTCTCCACCCCTTCCTAGGATTTAATGAGGCCCCACACAGAGTCCACTCATGCTTCAGGCTTCCCCAACTCCCTGTTTCCTAGTACTGAACCCCACACATCGGTCCACCTGTTGCTTGGTCAGTGTTACCTGTGGGCTACTGAATATCCCCCTTCCACAGTCACCCACCCAGAGGCAGATGAGAAGGTGCTCCAAAACCAACTGAGCATGGAAGAAGGAGCCTGTTGCTGGAGACAGCAGCAGCAAACAGCCTTTGCCTGGCTGTGAACTCACCGAGCACACACAGCCTGGACTTTGTGCTCTCCCACAAAAAAGCCAAGTTTCACTAAGAGCTGTCCTGTGCCAGCGCGGGGAGTTGGTCAGCAGGGGTGTGGTGAAGCCTCAAAGCCTGGGATGGGGAAGGAACACACACACACACAAGATTAATTATATCAAGGACAAAAATAGCGGCTGTTTTAAGGTTAACACTGAAGTGATCTGGCTCAGTCAGAAAAAGAGCCAAAGAAATTATTGGCATCAGAGCTGGCTGCTCCACTAGAGAAGCCGTGGTCACTGCTGGCACAGAGAGCCACCAAAATAGCTGCCTTTATTTATTGATTTTCAAAATCCTGGAGAAGTAAAATACCAGTGGACTGAGTTCAGCATCCGGGTGCAACAGCCACAGCCGAGGAATTGCAGGAAGGTATCAGCTGATCCTGGGGACATCCCTGCCTGAGCCTCAGCTCCTCAACACCACCCCAGCGTCAGGCTGCAGTAACTGTACATATGCAAAATGACTTCAAAACTGAGGGCAGCGTTAAATGGGATGAGGTCATCAACCAGAGCGTGCCTGAAATGCTTGTAAGCTTGACAAGATGCCAGTGGTGCTGCTCTTCTTCGCCTCTGGTTTCACTGTGGGTCACACTAAGGATCAAGGGCAAAGAAGCTGGTGAAGGGTCTAGAACATCCCCCTGATGTTCTAGTCTGATGAGGGAACTAGGGCAGGGTTTAGCCTGGAGAAAAGGAGGCTCAAGGGAGACCTCCTCACTTTCTATAACTCCCGGAGAGGAGGTTGGGGTGAATCACAGAACATTAGGGATTGGAAGGGACCTCGAAAGATCATCTAGTCCAACCCCCCTGCCACAGCAGGATCACCTAGACCAAGCTGCAGTGAGGATTGATTTCTTCTCCCAAGTATCAAACGATAGGACAAGAGGAAATGGCCTCAAGTTGTGCCAGGGGAGGTTTGTGTTGGACATTAGGAAACAAATACACAAAAAGCTGTAAAGCCCTGGAACAGGCTGCCCAGTGCAGTAGTGGAGTCTCCATCCCTGGAGGGATTTAAAAGCTGTGGAGTTGTGGTGCCAAGGGACATGGTTTAACCATGGCAGTGCTGGGTGAACCGTTGGACTCTATATTAAAGGCCTTTTCCAACCCAAACAGTTTTGTGTCTGTTTTGACAGCTGAGTTACAAACAACTAAATAAGAAAGCCCCTAGAAACCAAGATTTATAACCCAAAACACTGAGACTCCAGCTCTAGCAGCAATGTTGGCTACCACTGTTATAAATTCATACTTTTGGATAGCACAGCAGTGTAGAGCCAACACGAAGCACTGCTTTAGGGCAACAGAAACCAGCAGTTTAGAGCCAATACAGAGCACTGCTTTAGGGCAACAGAAGGGCAATGGGTGTGAGCTGGAACACAGGAGGTTCCACATCAATATGAGAAGGAACTGCTTCACAGTGAGGGTTACAGAGCACTGGAAGGGGTTGTGGAGTCCCCTTCTCTGGAGCTGTTTAAAACCCACCTGGACACGTTCCTGTGCAACTGGATCTAGGTGATCCTGCTGTGGTGGGGTATTGGACTAGATGATCTTTCGAGGTCCCTTCCAATCCCTAATGTTCTGTGGTTCCGTGAACAGAAAGGAGCAGTTCAGAGCCAACACAGAGCACTGTTTTAAAGCAACAGAAACAAAAAAGTGCCAGGTTTTGGGGTAAAAGGCAGCGAGAATAGTGCCCTGCAGGCTCCTTCCCCAGGAAACAGATGCTCAAACAAGGGCCAAATGCAGAGCAAGGTCTGGAAAGCAGCAGCACAGCAGAGTGCTGCACATGCAGCTCTTTCAAGACCAACACGCAGCCAGCACACCGAGCGGCACAATTTGCCAAGCTATTAATTCCTCTGTTCAACCCCAGTATTTCTATTTTTTCTAAAACCTCCTGTATTCACAGCCTCTGGGGCTGTGATTGTTATGCTGATGCGGGAACCTGGAAAGGGTGGCTGTGGTGAACTCATCAGCTGTTCTGCTGCTTCCCTGCCTGTGCAGCCAGCAGTTGGCCAAGACAAAGCCAGGCAGGAGGAGGTGTTGAGATCTTCCTTCGTGGCACATCACAAATCACAGCTGGCAACTGGAAAACCACCTTCTTTTTTGGCTCCTGCTATGCTCGCCCTGCAGTAGAGGAACCGCAGAGCTCAGCCCAGCCACCCTGAGCCTTCAAACAGGGCTCAGTACTGCAAGCAGGCAGAGCATCTGTTCAGGGACAGAAAAGAAGAGACTCCTCATAATGACAACCAAGCCAGCGCCGCGCACTTGTGTCTGTGAGAGATAAGATCAGTCGCAGAGGCAGCGGCAGCTTTTGGCAGCAAAAACACCCGGCAGCAGCAGCAGCAGCATCCTCTTGTGCCCTGGGGCTGAAGGAGATGTTGGAGGGGCTGTTCCTTGAGCACAGTTCACCAGTTCTGCTGCCCAGCTTCAGCAGATACTTCAGCTCAAAAAACCCCAACACACCTCTGAGAGAAGTGTCCTGGCTGAGCAGAGCAAAGCTTTCCAAATTCACGTTTAAGAACTCTCAGAATCCAAGGAGAGCACAGGGCTGGCAGCTGCCTGCTCTCCCGCCCAAACCTCCACCCAACAGGGAGCTGGGAGCCCATTCAGCACTGAGCTGCAGGCACTGGCAGCAGGCGCAGGGGAGCGGTCACGGTGGTGGGTTTTCACGCCACGGCCCAGACAGAAATCAGCCTCTGTTTTCAAAGACTGCTCATGAGTCACGTTGGCTTCCAGGCAATCGGTGCATGCAGCCCGTCTGCTGCACACACACCACCCGCCACAGCCGCTGCCGTGCAGCAGCCCAAGAAGTTGCAGGTGGGGCTGGGTGCTGCTGGTTGGGTCTTTGGATGAGGCACGAGCCACTAGGGCTCCTCAAATCCAAACACCCCCCAAAAATCCAGTAAGCCCAAGAAAACATTCCAATATACAGAACCAACCTCTACCTATTTTCCCCACATTTCATTGCCACAAGAGGCTGATGCGTTGCCTCCCGCAAGGCTGCTCTGATTCACAGCACTGCGCGCTCAGGAAATCCCAGCAGATATTTCTGCTCAGTCTTCTCAACACCAGTTAAAGCCCCGACTCCCCGTGAATACAGATTAGGGCACACACACGCACCGGGTTCACTTCAATGTCCTTCCTTTACGTTCCTCCCATGGAGCCGCCGAGCTCGCTCAGGGCTTCACGCTAAGCCCAAGATGAACCCCCACACCAGAAATCACACGCACAAGGTCCTTCATGTGGAGATAAGCAAATGGAGAAGACGGAGCGAGGCAGTTAGTCCAGCTCGCAGCCAACACGGGGCTGCTCCCCACAGTGTATTTAGCGATGATTTGTCCAGCCTAGCGCTGACTATCTAAAACAACACAGAACTGCCTCCGTTACTCCAGGGAGACTGTTTGCAGCCAAACCCATCTCGTTGGCAAAAGGTTTCTCCTGACATCTTGTTTTCCTCTGCTTTTATCTCATCTCTCCTCTCCCAGCTCAGGCCTTAAGCCACTCCAGTTAATTCCCCACCTGCTTCTGCAGTTGTTCCCCAGTCCAGCCATTTTGTAGCCTGTGCTACATCTCCCTGGCTCTCTTTAATCATCACTTAGGCAGGCTTACAGCTTTAATTCTCCTAATCTTCTGCGAACACCCAATTGTCTTCCCTCAGCCACTGCAGATGTTCTCTGTAGCCCCTTCAATTTGGCTACTGCCTGCTGGTTTGAGAGCCATCCCAGTTTGGCTTCTCCTAGATGTAGCTCAAGCACATTCACAGCTGTGCTGGGTGGGGGATTCCTTCTGACTTCACAGAGCTTCTGCAGTCAGTCTCCCAAAAGCACAGGGGATGAGGCCACTGAGGCACCAACAGCTGCTCTTCCTCACCCTGCAGTTAGTGGTGGGTGCATCCACACTTTTAGGGAGCCAGGCTGCTGATGGGACATGGTGGTACCTGGCAGATGTGACTCAGGACTGAAGATGGTCCAGGAGATCACTCCAAACAGTGGCCTCAAGGACAACCCCATCCTTATGAATGTATTTACGCTTGCCACAGCAGCCCCACGCTGTTAACAGCTCCTCTCACTGCCGAAGCTCCCAGTCTTGCCAAGCCCAGCAGAATCATCCCAAGAGGGAGCAGTAAAGGCAGTTTTAAGCCATCCCCTTCATTCTGATCCTTGTCTGTGCCACCTCCCACCCCTGTAACAGCCTCTCCCCGCATGCCTGTTTATTTCAGCAATACAAGAGCCATCTCCTGCGTTATATCTCAGCCAACCCACTAAAAACATCCCACAGGGGAAGAGAGTTGAAAAAGAGCTGCGTCACTCCAACTTCCACTATTTTCCACAGCTGAGAGGAGAAATAAAGGAGGGACGCCGTGCACTTGTTAGCAGCTCACACGAAAGCCCTCATTCCCTAACTGAGGACCCCAGTATCGCGATCAGCTGTGCCAATACAGGCTCTGTTATTACCTCTCCTGCACAAATCAATTTGATGTTATTGACCATTCACTGCACAGGGCACTACAACAGGCTCCTGCTCATTAGAGTCTGTCACTCAGAAGGCAAAGGAAGGTAAAAGCAAGATTTTAAAGAGAAGGCAGCTCTTTGCAGCCATGAAGATAATCTCGCTAGAGCAAGAGCACTGACAGCAGGCAGCCTGGACTGCAACAAGGAGCTGCAAATGATCCAGGCAGCTCAGAGTTTCAGACACTAGAAGAAAATCCTCAAAGCAGGTAAAACAATTTACCTCCCCCAGACAGGAAAACACCTACAGACCTGCATCCTAACACAGTACATGGAGGAAAGCTTTGTTAGGGCTCTGTTCTGTTTATTCTCCCCCTAAGTCAGTCTGCCAAAAAATCTCTGCTTACAACAGACCTTAAATACTTGGAGCTCTGCTGCATTTAAGGGCTTTTTGTCTCTCCTTAGGGAAGACAGAAATCAAGGTATTTTTTTTCCCCCTTACAACCTACACTTGGTCTCAATTCCAGATGACTCTTCCCATTATTTAGTCCCACTTGACACATCCCACCCCTAATATTGCACCTTTTTGGCCCAATGCAGCCAGCTCTCAGAACATTAGGGATTGGAAGTGACCTCGAAAGATCATCTAGTCCACCCCCCACCACCACAGCAGGATCACCCAGACCAAGTCCAGGAGGGTTTTAAACACCTCCAGAGAAGGCCACAATAAGGTCACCTCCAAGCCTCCTCTTCTCCAGACTGAACAGCCCCAACTCTCTGTCTGGCCTCATAGGAGAGGTCCTCCAGCCCTCTGATCATCCTCGTGGCCCTCCTCTGCACACGCTCCAGCATGTCCACATCCTTCTTGTAATAAGGGCTCCTCTTACAGGAGACATGAGTCTGGCTGTTTTAATTTCAAAGGGCAACATTTTAAGGCCAAATATACAACAGACAATAAATCACAGAACATTAGGGATTGAAAGGGACCTCGAAAGATCATCCAGTCAGGTCACTCTGCCACAGCAGGATCACCTAGACCAAGTTGCACAGGAACATACCCAGGCAGGTTTTAAACATCTCCAGAGAAGGAGACTGCACAACCCCCATGGGCAGCCCCTTCCAGTGCTCTGTCACCCTCACCGGGAAGAAGTTCCTTCTCATATTGATGTGGAACCTCCTCTGTTCCAGCTCACACCCACTGCCCCTTGTCCTATCACTAGATGACACTGAGCAGAGCCTGGCTCCATCCTCCTGACGCCCACCCTTCACACATATATCAACACTAAGGAGGTCACCCCTCATTCTCCTTTTCTCCAAGCTCAAGAGACCCAGCTCCCTCAGCCTTTCCTCATCAGGGAGCAGAGGATGTTCAGCTTGGAAAAACCTAGTAAACACTACCTGCATGAAATAGATGCAGGTTACTCCAGTGCAGCAACCAGCCATCACCTTCATCACATGGAGTTAGTTTTATTCCACAGAGGGCCATTAGTGAAGCCCAAACCCCACATACTTTTTTATAGTTTAGTTCCCTGGTAAACCACCCACCCAGACAGGAAAGGCTTGAGGCAACGCAGAACGGGCTGCCTGGGATCTGCAGGGTGGAGAACACAGGCTATTCTTGGCATTGCCCCTCTGTGGTAGGATGAGAACTATAGACTAAACTGTACAAAACATCTTGAAGACTTACATTTTGTGACGAAGGACATATGCTTTTGAGAGGTGGAGGATTATGAGGAAGAATGCTTCACAGAAATGCTTCACTCTCTTCCTCTCTCTTCTCAACCTGTTTGCAGAACTCAGATAGTTAGATCCTGACATATTCGAAAGAAGAGCTCTGCAAGTCCCAAACTGCCCTCAGTCCAGCCCAAGACAAACAAGTCAAGGACCTACCCCTTTGAGATAACCCTAAGGCCAGATCCACACAGGATGTTATTTAAAATACAGGTTTCTGCCCTTAGTCTGTACGTGGTCACCAAGGTTCAGAGCACCAGCTCCTTCTCCCTTGCACAGCATGCTGACACCAAGCCCTGCAGAACAAGGAGACTACAATACTGGCTGGCAGCAGCAAGTCCTGGATGCACCTACCCTCCTGCCTGCCCAGCACTGCCAGGCTGGGAGAAACTGGACGACGAGAACGGCTTCCATTTGAAACCCTGGTAGAAACTCAGCTGACAACAGTAAAGGAGGAGCCAGGCACACACCAACACAGCTACAGCACCTGGAGGTCTTTCAGTGCAAGGCAAGGCATCTCTGTGAACCCTCTGCTTGTGGGTCACCAAGAGCAAAGCTTTTCCCCTAGAAGAGTGTTTTCCACATAAGATTTCTGCGATTTGGCCCGGTATCCATGATGCAGGTGCTACTGGCTGCAACTGAAAGTCAGGCCTGGGGAAATGCAGGTTTTGGAGTCATCAGGGCAGCCTGGTTGGTAGCAGTTCAGAAGCCAAAAATGAGATGCATTCCACTTCTTTCTGGTCAATCTTTATTTTACACGTTTGCATCACAGCAGGGAAACCAAGTTACACAGATGCTGATTTGTATCTGCCTTGCTTGTCTTCAAACACTGTTTGCTGCTCTTTTAACAAAGTTTAAAAAAATACTGAAAAAACCCCATTTGTACATCTGAACATGAACTGAGGAACAGGGAGTCTACAGGTCACCAAAACCCCTGGAACCCGACCCTGTACAGGAAAGACATTTGGAGTTCTTTTGGAGGTCGTTTCCTACATGATTTCAGAACTACATTGTACAAGGTGCCCTAAAGCTGCTTAATGATACAAGAGGATCTAGAATTAATTATTAATAGTTACTAAAGGGAAAGGGAAGCTATTTAGACCCATACTCTATTTTGACAGAACAGGTACTGGCCCAAGGCTCCAGTACCCCAGCTACAAGACAAAGTGCTCCTGGCAACGTGGAGGTCGAGCTCCGTTCCGTTACACAGACAGCAGAACATGGAGTGAAATCCCACAGGGAAATATTAAGAATTGTCCTTCCTACAGGATTGCTGCAGTCAAAAAATAAATGGGTTCTCGAGCCGGTCAACCTACAAGGTCTGACTGACTCTTTTCTCAGCCACTTTCTTCCAGTACCATCACTAGACATTTGTGAAAAGACAAACATTTCTTCTGAAATCCTCTTCTAGCCGCTTGCAAGCACAGACACACAGTTCTTACATGACCACTGCTACATCCAAGTGAGAAACTACAAGAGGGAAAAAACACACAGCTTCCCAATAGTGCTAAATAAAAGTGATTAATAAGCCCAAAACAGAATCACAGCCAGCAGCTACAAGAAAAACCAGATTAATCCAATTTGGAACAACCTATTCTGGCAAATCAACCCCAGGGAACACAAAGAATCATTGGTCAAGTGTCTCTGGGCAGCACCGCCTCGGTTTTCCTGAAACACTCTGGTTTCAGGAAACCTGAATTTTGCACACAAGGTTACAGGTTTTAGACAGCAGAAGTCCCGTCATGTTTCAGGTATCATTGTCTCCTCTATCTGCTGCAGAGCACAGCCCTCTGCTCGTCTCATAAAGGTGAAAAATGGGGGAGTGTTTTGATGGAAGTGGAGGTCACACCACAGAATCACTAAAACAGATTTGCTTTGAATTAACAGTCTGTTAGCCCCCATGACAGGTCAAACTGAAGGAGACGAAGCAGGAACACAGAAGGATCCCCTCCCCTTCAATACCTGTGTAACTACCTCATCATTGGTTTTTAACAGCTAAGCAACTTCACTTCTCAGAGCTCCACAGAGCACCCAAATCCCCAATAGCTGCTTCAAAGTGGCCGTGCAATTTTCAAAGAGACAACCCAAAACGCTGCCTTTCTTGTCAGCTTGTCACTGGCCAGGACTGCATTTCTCCTCTCTGAGTGTACTGCAAGGGAAAAAGACTTCACACACACCAAAACGATTCTTCCACTGGACTTGCACCAAATGCAAAGGCTGGAGTGATCAGGAGCTGCCCTTTCAGAGGCAGCAGGAACGTCACGGTGCCTCGGGACACACGGTGGATGCACACTCATGCTAGAGAGAGTCCGTTTAGCCCAGGAAAAAAAACACAACACACCTTCCACATTACTAGCTCCAGGACAAAATACTGCAATGCAGCAAATTTTTACACCATGCTCCCAGGGTATGGCAGTGTGGAAACCCAGGAACAGGACACTCTGCTGGGGAGAAGCACTGAACAATGCACCGCACAGCTCACGACACGCTGAGCGAGATGACAACATGAAAGAGCAGCTTAACAGGACAGCATGTGGCTTCTTCAACTCAAACTGCTACACTCTGAGCAAGCAGCAGCAACGATGCAGATGACCCCATTATGTCTTGCTTTTGTTCAGTACATCTCTTGACGAACCATCAAGGAAAACATTTTCCAGGCTGAAGAATGCAGGAGTCTGGCAGTTGCACGGCCAGGCGGTTTCCTCTGGAAGAGCTCGCAGAGCTGTTACAGCAGGGAGGAGGAGGGCACCACTGGCATTTGCACGTCATCTTCAACGAGGATTTATTTGGGCACAACCTATGGTTCAGTCTTCAACTGTAACAGTCTCATTTCTGTCTGCAGAGGGTGCCGAGAGCTCCTCTGCAGCTACACGTGCGAGTGCATTCAGACCCCCTATTCTGATTTGCACCAGCCCTGCTCTTGCAGGACTTCTGTCACTGTACAGCTGGGTGCTTGCAGGGTGATTGCTTCCGTTGCTCAAGTCAGTAAAAGGCAGAGACAGGGCAGTAAGGCTGGATCCCAGAATGACCTTTAAGCCACAAGAACTCTTCTATCCTCTTTCACTGTGAAGGACAGAGCTCCCTACCAGACAGGTAGATCCAGAAGGCCAGCACTGCCATTATTGCTCCTGGTGAGCTCTAAGCTGCTGCATTTCACCAGCAACGGAGTTGTGCACTGGCCAGTCAGGCAGATTTGAGCTCCCCTTTGGTAGGAATAGGGCTGGGAATTACCCTCCCTTCCAAGCACTGTGATGCAGCATACTCTATGCTGTGACTGAAGCACAACTGCAGCCACTACCCTCTCAATCCTCCAACCCAACCACTGTCCAATCCATCATACAACCCTGTACAATGAATTTTCAGAAGAATCCCACCAGAGAATGTGAAATTTCCCTTTGGAAATAGCTGCAGTGAGAACCTTATATCACTCTGGGTTTTGACTTGGATGTACAAGTGATTGATTTTCTTCACTGATGCTTGAAGTCTGACTAGTTACTACTGGTCAGCACCCTGCCTCACCCTGAAGCTGGCTACATACACGTGGTTATTCCTGACTGTTGAAACAGGAAAAAGCTCTTCTAAACACTTTCTGCTGCGGCTTTTCACACCAAGACAAAATCACCCATCTTTTGGCCTTTGACTAGTGATCCAGGGGCTTGGCAGACAAACCTACACCATACACGACAGCAAAGAAGTGCATAGAAAAACAAACCTGAGACTGAGGTAAAAGCACTTGCCAAATCAGCAGGTCCACTGATGCTGAGGTATGGAATAGGCAGCCATCTGGAACCAGTTCAGGACATGCTGGGATCCTGGCACAGTCTCTCATGTTTTTGGGTGAAAGAATCTCACGTCTCTTTTGCAAGAGGAATTAACAGGCCCGAAGACAGTATCATGTCTCAAGTAACAGTTAGTGCCTTCTGTTCCTAACAGCACATCCTTACCCCTTACATACTTCACAGCTATCAGGCTTCAGGTCTCCAGTGGACTTGGAACAAAGCGTGCAGCCTGCTTGAGTGGCCCTTCAGCTGCATGCAGTGACATTTCCACAGAGGCAGAGTAGCTGTGCAGAGCATGAGGATAAATTCTTCAGGTACTGTCTTCAGTGTATGATGAGCTGGGACTGCCTGTGTTTGCTCATAGTCCAGTTTCTCACACCTCAGCTACTCAATATGCAGCAGATTTCTTCGTACAGGTCTGAAAGGCTCACAGGTCCCTAAACAGCCTCTTTAGTATCTTAGGCTGTTTCCACTGAAACTATCACTGCAAGACAATGACAGCAGTAATCAAACTGTCACTGCTGCGATTACTATGTGCTTACAGCTAAGGAGAAAAACAGAAGAGGACTCTGTACCCAGGTAAGAAGGCTGTTTTTATCCTTCAACTGAAGGGAAACCAGTTCCAGGTATTAAAGCAGATAATTAATTTCCACAATGTGCAGAACCAACAGGTGGGAAAACGAGCAGCAACCAAAGAAGACAACGGTGCTCTTCAAGCAGCCAGTCTCTGTACAGACTGCTCACTTAAGAGCTCTACAGTCACTGTTCAAGACTGAAGCAGTGGTTCCAGGTTCCAAAGAAAATAACCTGCAGAAAATCCCTAGTGGCTAACAGTCCTCTCATCAGTTGTGCCCTGGAGTTGCAGCTCCTTCAGTGAGAAAAGCAATTCCTAATCATGCTGTAGAAGCTGCTGGCACAGCTGAAGCTCTGTGGTGATGTGATCCCTGACAGGAGGACTTGGCTTGAGAGCACAACGTCCACGTCTCTACACAAATATTAAGGCTTCAGTGGGTCAACGAGTTACAGTTGATTTATTTTTCGTAGAACTTCTCCTCATGTCAGTGAGCTACTGCTGTCCTTCCCCTGAACTAACAACCATTTGCTGTCCCTTACTACCACAGACAGCTATGGGCACCAGCCTGCCTTATGAATGATACCAAACCACCGCAGGTAAAACGCATGTGGCATCTGTAACACAGCTCTGCAGAGCCCTCTGCTAACAGTCAAGCCTTCAGGAGAAGGTTCTGGTCACAGCCTTATCAACCATTTAGGACTGGGAGCTGCAGTTGCCTGGTTTGGAGCGGTCCAGCTCACCTCAGACAGCACTATCACTAATCCTACATAACCAGAGAGCCGCAAGCAGCCACTCTGAGTGGCTGAGTAACTCAGGATAACAGTGAACCAGAGATTTACGCTGCAGCACATTTGCTAGAGAGACTTCCACGGGAGGTGCTGGTACAGTTCGCACTGTGCCAGAAAGGAGTGTCTGCTGAAGTATCTTGAAAACACTTTATAAAGGAGATCAAAGCGCTCCGGGTCACAGCTTGAAATTAAATGTTTATGATAGCATGGCACACCACTAAAAAGCAAGAATCGGTTTTACACCTCTTCTTTACTTCTTGTCAAGGTCAGTGTGAATCAAGAGCAGCTCCATGAACAGTGAAGTACGTTACTGCACTATGGGCTGGTGCTGTCAATGGAGAACAGCCCCTTGCTCCCTGCACGTTCAAGTGGACACCTGCATGGATAAAACAAGAAGAGACTTATCCTTCCCACTGATGTGAGTGACGGCAGAAGTCACCCAATACCCCATTTAGTCTCAACCAACAGCAGTTGCTTCTGTTCATCAGTTTTGCAATATTTTGTCCAGGCCACAAGAAGTGTTTATAAAAAGAAAATAAAAATACTTACATCTCTTCTTTTCTTTTCCCACCTTCTGACACACTTTGTATTTCCCAGCATACATGTTAGATAGCAAGTGTGTATATAGATATATATATGTGCATTATATAAAATATATACTGTACATACACACTGAAGGTCTCTCTCTTCACATTAGCATTACACAACTGCAACCAACTCAGAACAACCGATCCAAAAAGGGGGGGAAATAAAAAGAAGCAGCTACCCAAAATCCCTAGGAAAGCTTTGCACTCCTTGCTGGTACCAAGAGATGCCGTTTTCGTATGATCCAAGGAATAGTTATATTTCTGCACTGCTTTGCTCCCTTAGACACACCCCACTCTGCAGTTTCAGTGTTAAGGAGTGCTAGTTGCTCCCTTTCCACTGAGAGCAATATTAATAAATTAAAAAAAAAGTTTCTCTGAAAGTGCTGACTCAGTCCAGTCCATCACGCCGTGCTGTCCCACTCGCCCTGTGGCTCCGCTGAACCATTCACCGCTTTCTTGACCTTCTTCATGCCTTCCATTACTCCAGAAGTTGTCACCCTGGAAGAGAAGGGAGAAGCATCAGAGATCAGAACTTGAATCCTAACACCTGTCTCACCAACAGCCTCTGCTCATCTCCCTGAGCACATCAAGTAACACTTCTTGAGTCTCTCTCTCTACCAAGAACAAGGCCAGTCCCTCCAATTGCTTCCTTTCCACAGACCAGGCATCATTTCAGACCAAACACTGATGGGCACTAGGAGCAAGGTCACCATCCTAAATATGAGAAGGAATTTCTTCCCAGTGAGCATGACAGAGCAGTGGAACAGGCTGCCCAGGAGGGTTGTGGAGTCTCCTTCTCTGGAGATGTTTAAAACCCACGTGGACATGTTCCCGTGCAACTGTGGTTTAGGTGATCCTGCTATGGCAGGGGGATTAGAGGATCTTTTGAAGTCCCTTCCAATTCCTAATGTTCTGAGATTCAGGAGATCCTCAAAGCCCTCCCCATCTATCATTAAACTAAACCTGCAAATAATATTTACTTGTACTTGAGAGAAGATAGCAGGGGTGGTTAAACAGAGAAACCAGGTGTTCATTTGCTGAAGTTCCAATAGCTTGCTTCAGTACTGTCCTGCACAGCTGAATGCCCTCAGTTCTGTGCATTACAGACTTTCTCCTGCTTCTGCAATGATTGTAATAGGTACAACCTGTTATACAAATGCACAGTGGACAGCAGCCCAAATGAACCTGATTAGCTTAATGTACACCAACTCCTGTTAACAGCAAAATTACTCTGTCAGCAACCACAGAACAGAAGGGAGAGGTCACCCTTTTTATACCATCCAAGTCTGAATTGGTCATGGCAATCTGACCATCAAACAATAAAGCCTCATAATACTATTCAAATATTAGGCAGCCTGAACTGTTTCTCCCTCCAGACCAGCACCATTCAGAACTGCCCTGGCTACTCAACGAGCTCTTCAGCCCTGTAGCTTTCTCTTGCTACACAGAGCAGGCTGTTCACAGGCACAGGACACGCACTTCAGCCTTTTGCACAATACCATTCTCATTCCATGCAGGTATTTTTAACTCACAAATGTGCTACCAAAGGTTATTTTGGATGCAGACAGTAAGAGCATCAATCGCTCAGTGCGTTCACAAGGGATGCCTGGATGCATAAGGAAAACCGTCCTGTTCAAAGACACCACTGTCAGCCCTTGTATGCTCTCACCTGCTGTTTACTCTGTAAGAACATTTAGGATCTGAATAGCTAAAAGGAGAGGGAGCCTTCATCAGCTTTAGTTCCACCATAGACATCAGCTTCTGTCTATGTACTGTAAAAGTAATTTAAACAAACTGGTGCATTCAGTGATTCTTTATGGTGGCAGGACTGGGACTGTCAGTGGTTCAGATGCTTTAGAATGGACCTACGAGGGCTTGTGCTTAATGGAATCGGGTCAGACAGCACAGATCAAATAACTTTATTCCCTATTGGACATCAGGGAAAAATTCTTCACAAAAAGAGTGGTCAGGCAGTAGAATCGGCTGCCTAGGGTGGTGGTTTGGTCCCCATCTCTGGATGAGTTTAAAAGATGCTTAGATTTAGTTTTGGGGAATATGATACAGAGGTGAACTTGCAGAGTGGGCTTGATGGTTGGACTCAATCTCAAGGGTCTTTTCCAACCTGAAAGATTGCATGAAAAGGGGGAAAATAGAGCATGTTGCTTAAAGGAGAAAGTAAACGTTTGCCTAGGAGATCACATGAAGCTTATCAGAGCACAGGGAACTTAATAGATCTCATGAGTTCTCCCCGTTGACCAAGGTTTTCCTACAATCACATAGGAAAAGTTTTGGGGAAACATGAGCTAGAGAAACCCAAAGTAGATGCCTAGCTAATTGGAAAAGCATGTACTGAAATGTACTTAATGGTTTCCTGTCAAAAATGAAAGAACATTGAGAGTGGTTCCAGAGAGGTCTGTCCTGGCTTCACTTCTATTTGGTATTTTCAATAATTGCCTGGGTAATGGAATAGAGAACTTGCTTATTAAATCTGCAGAAGACACTAAGCGCTACGTATTTAAAACCAGGACTTGAATACAGAATGACTCCAGCAAATTGAAGTAACGGTCTGAAACACACAGGGCAATACAGTAGGACAGCTACAAAGTTTACTCTTCAGACATAATCAACTTTGCAATTACTGAGTAAGGGGTTAACTATCAATTCTTCAGAGAGGAGTCTATTTCAGTGGTCTGCAAACCAAAAAATGAGCAACAGCAGCCATACTGGGGTCTATAAATAGGTGTTCTACACACACACCACCACAGTAGTCCTGCCATTTGACTCACAGCTAGAAAGATCCCACCTGGCACGCAGCCTAGATGTTAGCGCCGCACTCTAATAGAATTACAAACCCACTGCGCACCAAGATGATGACAGAAGTGATGAGAGGTTACAGTTGAGAGAGTGATCCACTTCCCACACTCTCAGAGAGGCAGGGCACACAGATACACAGCAAAATCACAGCCAGGTCAAGTTGTCTCATTGGCTACCAGAGAGGCCATTTAATGTCTTTCCCTTAACAACAGCAGAACACTGGGAGAGGTTTCAGGGTGGATCTCTCAACGGCGAAGGCTAAAGGCCACCTGATGAGCACGGATCTTGTCTCGCAACAAGTGTATGGAGCAGCTCTTGAGTTCTCCACCTCTCACACCGTGTACAATGGGCATCTCCTTTCCACTCTCAAACTCTGCTTGGCCAACAGGATGAAGCACTCAGTTAAAAAAAGGTATTGGCACCAGGACCAAGCACACTGTGAATCTCTTTGCAGTCCTCAGAGCAGACTCAGGGCTTCAGTTCTGCCCTGAACACGGCAAGTCACTGTTCCTCACCTGCACTTTGCTGAACTGCATTTCTATCCCCCAAGTTATCAGCAGTTAAAATGCAACTAATTCTTCTCACTAAACCATCTCCCTCCAGAGAGAAGTTCTGTGGCAGTCAGCAGGATACCTGGCACAAATGAGGCACAAGAAGGAGCTCCCTGAACACTCCACTGCACAACAGTACGTGCTGCAGAACCCTCATTTTCTATTCCCTGCCTCTGCGTCGAATCCAAGGTATCAAGGAACGGCTGAACCTTCAGCTGCACCTTCAGCCCTTCAGTGTGGTGGATTCCTGCTTCTTCTGTCTCACTTTTTGTTTTGTGGTCCAACAAGAAACACTGATAGCCTAGTAGCCAGCCTTTACAAGCTACTGCAGACTGGAGTGAAAACTGATCAGCCCTTGAGCAAAAAAGCTGATCTCTGCATGGGCAAGATGGGTTAAGTGAAGAAAATCACTTCTAATGGAGAGCATCATGAATCAGTCTGCCATGGAACATAACCTGAGAGAAAGCCCAGAGCTGTGGCCAACCAGGACTTCAGTCTCAGCACAGAGTAAGCTGCCTCATGACAGAGTGAGAAACTCCAGATGCCATGGCATAAGCGAAGGTACCACAACAGTGTTACCACAACAGTTCACTATGTTGAGGCTGTTTTGGGGGTTATGGTGAAACAGCCTCCAGGCACCCAGGAAGACAGATTTACCAAACTGACAACAAAGCCATTAATGGCTTTTCCTGCAATTCCTTCTCCAATGGAAACAGCTGAACCCTTCACACACGTATGAACACCATTCTTCATCAAGACCTGAAGAAGAGCTCTCTGGCACTTCACATTTAAAGCAAACACACAGAGCTAACGATGTACCTTATTGCAAGAGCAAACCCACAAACTGCTTTATTTCCCCTTCCTCACCCCCACCTCACCTACTGTAACTGTTTGTATGTGTGTTCATGCCCCAGAAAAGGCATTAGGACTGGAAGCCTGACAATGCTCTCTTGCCAAGTGTGGCTGCACCTCTTCAGACCGACTGCTTTAATCTAACAAACTGTCAGCGACCAGCCCACATACTGACAGAACGGGCTCAAGAGGCTGCCGAGCACAGAATACACAGAAAGCCACTTTGTTGGTGATGAATGGCTGTTGACCCTACTTGAAAAAGCACAGGCTGGTCCTTCGTTCAGGTTTAGTCATACTCTCCTCTCCACCAGGAGAATTTCTGTTGAGCCTGGAATAACTGAAGAGAAAGTCTCATAACATCTGTGAATGCTTCATCCCCAAACAGAGGTGAGGACTTACGACAAGATACCTTTGCTGTTCTTCATTTACATTTTTGGAAGTGACAAAGATTTACAGAGCTGGGGGCGATTTGTGCCTCATGTTGCTTCTGTCACAGACACCCAGGCTTGGGATTTGTCTTGAAACTCTGCAGATTTCCACAGTGTCCTGAGCAATATTTACATTTACTGCCAGACTGAGCTTTCTATAGTCTGCACTGCACGAAACAGACATACATCTAGAGAGCTGCATTTAAAATGTGCTATTTTTTGCTGGGAGACAAGAAAGCCTGGAAAACAGGCTTGATGACCTCATGGCTTTCCCCTCCCTCAGCTCACAGAAACATTGAGACTAAACGAAACCCAAATGCTTCTGCAGTAAATGTTGTAAAAAGCCTGATTTTAACAAAAGCCTCTGGGAAACGAAAACAACCAGAAAACCTGGCAATAACACATGGCAGAACACCCTCAAGTTTGAAGTCTTCAGGCTTTCAACTCCTGCCATAGCCTCTGAAGACAAGTGAGTATTTATCACATGAAAGACAAAACACACTCACGCAGTGGTTAGTCAGGATGCTGTCAGGCACTTAGTCACTTGTTCAAATAAGCCTTGGTAGTTTATTCCCCCCCACAGAAACAACATTTAATATTTATAAAAGCAAAAACAGGGCCAGCAAGACCAAATCAACAAGAAGCGTAATAGACTTGCAGTGCAGCGCTTCACCTGTCACTGAATGTGTCTACAGGCTTCTGAAATATGTGCAAATCCTGCCTCCCCAATGCAGCTGGGGAAGGGAGAAGAGACACTTCCAGATTACATCCTGCCAAGTGCCCAAATGGAACAAGACTTCTGGTGAATCAGATGAGAAAAATTCAAACAAGGTTAAGGGGAACAGCCCGTAAGGCACAACAATGGAAACTCCCAGGCAGAGAGCAGAATGCCTTACTAGGACAAGGCTCACAAGGAACTCCCAACAGAGTTCCTGGAAAGGTCAATCTCGCCATGGCCAAGATGTGAATCACTTAATTAGTTCATTTAACTTTCCCTGGTTTATTTTTCACAGATTGTCTGAAATTTACCATCTTCTCCAATCTACTGCAATCAATAAATACAAAAGGTGCCACATTATTTGTTCTAAAAAACCCCAAACTAAAACTCATTAAGCAATCCCTAATGATTCTAGGATGATTCCATGATTGAATCACAGTACATTAGGAATTGAAAGGGACCTCGAAAGATCATCTAGTCCAATCCCCCCACCACAGCAGGATCCCCAAGATCAAGCTGCACAGGAACATACCCAGGAGGGTTTTAAACCTCTCCAGAGAAGGAGACTCCACAACCCCCCTGGGCAGGCCAGTGCTAAGAGGGATCTGATAAATGCAAAGTTGGAATTCGCTCTAACAAGCAAAAAGGAAAAAGGTCTTGTTTCTGTACAACCACAAATCCTGCCATAACTCCCAGTTCAGACACTGCCTTCCTGATGGGGATGTTTACTCAGTTTCCAAACTGTGGTTTCTTGCATAAACCATCTAAACTCCTTTAAGTGACAGTGATTTCAAGGTCACTACTGACTAGTTGCATTACACTTGCAACAGTGACAGAATGTATGGACCCAAAAGAAAACTATCTTTCCAAATGCTGAGCTCTGTGTTACTAGAGATGTTTTGAAGGAATTAACCTCCTGCATGACATCCGCAGGCATTTCAAACCTCCTTGTACCAACTTCCCAATAAGATCCATTTCATTCCACACTAACTATAAAGGCAAACACATTCCAACTTGTTTTGCCCCCGCAATGAAAACTGGAGTGTTGATTTGTTTCACTCAACAGCACGTAAAGGAGATTTGCCAAATGGCAAAAACTCTTAAGAACCAGCTTCTGAGGCTGTACATGAGTTGCAATTATGCATGAAATGTGTAACTACTGAGGAGATTAGGTTAGCTCTGCTCCTATTAAGGCAACAGAGTCTGTGGCAATTACAGCTGTATTCAACACTTCTGGCAGGCTGAACTTCTTAGGGCAGTTCCCATTACAGATTCAAAGTGCCAATCATTTTTTAAGTCCTCAGAAAAGCGCTGCAAGGAAAATGACAGGGAGTTAGGATGAGTCCTACTTTAGAATTTCTCCAGACCAAGTCAGGTCCTACTGCATTTGGGGGGCCTCATGGCTTAGCAGCACAGAACAGAACAAGGAAGAGTACTGGTAAAAAAAAAATCCATCTCCTCAGCTCAGCATTAAGAAAACGTCTTCAAAGCTACAGGCTAAACGTCAAGGTAGAAAGGACCTTACTCCTCACTCATTTATATTCCATAGATTATTAGCTTTTCTTGCTGGTTTGTGCTTTTTTTTCAATATAAACCATTAATGACACAAATAAAAAGCTTGTTGGTGTTTGGCAACATAGACAAAACACAGAAGCTTTTCATTTGGTATTTTCAAGGGCATCTTCCTGCTCCATGAAAAGCTTTACCAGCTTATTCCACATTACTGCAGCATCTAGCTCAAAAGCAACTACACGTATCAAAGATTTGTTAGTTTAACACACGTTGAATGGACATCTCATCTTTAAATTGGGGGACAGGTCCTCATCTTCTTCAAAGAAAAGATTTAGATTGATCAAAGGAAACTGATTTTAAACATTACTGCCCAAATTAAGAGGTAAAAAAAAGGAAGGGTTCTTACACAGCTTCCATCTCCAGGTCATCCTCATCATCTTGGGAAAGCTGTAGATAAGGGTTGTCTGATGCTGGACGGAACTTGTACCCAGTGAGGACAAAGAACACAAGCGTGGCCATTTCATCCAGCAGCTGCAAATAGAAACCCAGGATTGAAGTTCAGTCCTGTAATCCTTCATGGTCATGAATCATTCCTCGTCACTCCTAAGGTTCAGGGTTTAATGGCCAAGAAACTTGTGCCATAACAAAAATCAAAGCAATTCCTCTCCTGCTACCATTAATCCCAGGCTAAATGCTGTCAAGCCCTTTGTTCTTTCAGCTTTCCCCTGTCACTTCAAATACAGCTAGAGTTGAAGCCATCACTCCAGTGCTTTTAAATATCTACAGCGAGAATTGGCTTTTAAATTGGGGGGGTAAAATGATCCCTTAGTTATTTGGTATGTTCAATGGTTAATGTATTCCAAAGACTCCCGGCACAGTGCCTTGGATTATACGTTAAGAAACTGAGTATTTAAAAGTCACCAGGCAAGTAACGCCTGTAGATGGAAGAGCAAAGACCTATTTCAATGGCTCCCTGGGGCCTCAATTACACAGGGCAAACCTGGCTAATTTTTTTCTCCTTTGTATGTTCTTGATTAATTTCCTTCAGACATTTTAAAACTGAAAGACTAAAAATCAATAATGCAATTACTTTGAGCCATCTCATGTATAATCCCGTGGTCCTGCTGGACAAACGTAACACTAAATAGATATTCCTGCTACCTTAGGTGAATCAGTGGAGGAGACAGGGTGCAAAACCTTTGAGATGTTCTACTACAATACAAGCAAGAATTTAGGGACTTTTTTTTGGTGTTCAGCTATACTTAAAGAATAATAAGGAAAAAAAAGCCCCAAAGAGTTCTGGGCTCCTCAGTTCAAGGAGGATGCAGAACCACTGGAGAGAGTTCAGCGCAGAGCCACGAAGATGATGAAGGGAGTAGAACACCTCCCTCCTGAGGAAAGGCTGAGGGAGCTGGGTCTCTTTAGCTTGGGGAAAATGAGACTGAGGGGTGACCTCATTAATGTTTATAAATATGTGAAGAGCGGGTGTCAGGAGGATGGAGCCAGGTTCTGCTCAGTGTCATCTAGTCAAAGGGCAGTGGTTGTAAGCTGGAACAGCGGAGGTTCCACATCAATCTGAGCAGGAACTTCTTCCTGGTGAGGGTGACAGAGCCCTGGAAGGGGCTGTCCATGGAGGTTGTGGAGTCTCCTTCCCTGGAGACATTTAAAACCCGCCTGGATCTGTTCCCGTGTGACTTGGTCTAGGTGATCCTGCTGCGGCAGGGGGACTGGACTAGGTGATCGTTCAAGGTCCCTTCCAATTCCTAATGCTTTGCGATTCTGTGCTACAAAACATCTATGAAAACATCAAGGAAAGGATGTATTTTCCCCCTTGCTGGCAAATACCTGGTAGAGCCATTTCCACTGGAATGGAACAGCGATCTTTATGAGAATGGCAATGATCCGTGTGAAGTAAATGTAACACACAATCTGGGAAGGAAAAGGAAGAAGCACGATGAGAACAATAGCACCATCCTTACAGAATCTCTCTTTTTCCAGAAAAATAGCTCAAGCCATTCCCAGACAACTCATTTTGTCAGACTAGACTTATTGTGCTCCTTGATAAATGTGGAAGATAGAGGCTGAGGGCTCTCCTGATTGCTGGCCATCCAAATGACTCATGCTATTGCGATTGTGTTTAAACCACAGCAGGAAATGCTTTAAATATTAGGATTTTGTAGAACTTTGGAGAATCATGACTGTAATTTATTACTCTTATGACTTGTAAGAGTCTGAAATGAGGCCGCTGCAAATCATTAAGAAGCCCATGCTCTCCGAGGAGGGACGCTCATGGTTCCAACCGACTTAATCGGAAACTGCACACATGCATCTCAAGGCACCATTTGGTCCCAAGTTTAATTTTTCTCAAGTTTACAGTATGTTACTCAAGCTCATCAATTTAACTGGCAGCTCAAGCTGTCTCCATGGGAAATCAGTAAGTATTACAAATTGCTGGAACCAGCTTAAGGATAGACAGAAGGATGCAACCACATGGAAAAGAAGGGAAGCTGCTTGGAGGAATGTAATCCAATCAGTTGAGATGCCAGAGCACAGCACTGCCACAGAACTAGGAACATCTCCACCACATCCACCAGCTATAGTAGCTTCATCAAAAAGGTCTGAGGGGCTTCCAAGTGCTCTGTATGCACATGTACGGGTGTTCTACTTACCATAACATAGTAATGTCTGAAAAGCTTCAGCTTTGCTAGGTTAATAGCAGCTATCAAGAGAACACAAACAGACAAAAGTCCATCAGACAACTATTAAAAGAAGAATCAGTTTCTTCCGATGCTGGTCTGCAAGGTAGACAGGTGGTCAGTCTCAGACTAGGAGCATTTGTCTCACAACACATTGAGTACTTTGAGGAGAGCCAGTCTGCCTCGTCTACATACTGGACAATCCCAGGCTGGGGTGAATTGTCTCTTAAAAGGCAAATCAGTGAGATCACTTTCACACTGAATTTTATGTGCATGCACTCTGCAATACAGAGCCTTCCTCTGTGCTTACACAGCCAGCTCCACATCACCACCTCACGCCTGCCAGAAGGACCATGCCACTTGACATTGCCTCCTCCAGCAGCTGTACCCTTTCCAGAGTAACTCCTGATCTGCCTTGTGCCTTCAGCTGACCTGAGCAACCCTGAGGTAATCACAGCCCTGGGAGCCCACTGCATCTGGCTGAACAGCAGCAGGAGTGTTTCAGCACTGAAGCAGCATCCTGTATCATTTGTGACTCAATCACAACTTCCAAGGGAAGTCAAACCAAATAGTTCTCACCACAGATGTCTGTGTTTCAGTCACAAACTGTATGCTAAGGCCCCAGGCTAACCTGCATTTATTGGACTGATTACATCAGCTCTTTGGGAACGCAGCAGATATTCATGTGAACGAGCAGAGGTCAACAACAGATGGAAGAGCTGTCAGCTCTGGTTTGAGAGTCGGGTTTTATAGGTGCAGCAGGACTGCAACTACAGACTCCTGGTGCTTTTGTGACAACCAGAGAGGCAGAGAGCCCAAGATATGTTGACAGCATACAGAGATGCAATTTAGAGCCAATGAACACGAGTTGCCAGAGAGAAAATGCTGCCACATGCTTACTGGTATTCCCTCCAAGCCCTTTTTGTTTTTTTAATCAGATGTGTAAGTGCAACACACTGTGCTCAAGTTCACCTTCACACTCTCCCACAAAACACCCACTGCAAAGAGCAGGTTTATAACAGGCAGTGTGTGTCTGCACATAAGGTCTTCCAGGTTCACTACAGCATTATACATCAGGAAGAGGAGGGCTAATAGACACCAAATAAATGCTTCACTTTCTGTGGTAAAACAAAAACACTTTCCTTATGGAAAGGCAGTGTCAAAGGCACCACCCACAGTCTTATGGGTTCCCAGTACAGAAGCTACAGCGAGGACTCACAGCACACTAGGGATTGGAAGGGACCTTGAATGATCACCCAGCCCAATCCCCCTGCTGCAGCATGATCCCCTAGATCAAGCCGCACAGGAACATGGCCAGGCAGGTTCCAAATGTCTCCAGAGAGACCCAACATTGTGTTATAACATACTTTGCATTCTCTAAATATCAAGAGTCACTTTCCAGCTCAGCTTTAGTGTCCCAGGAGAACCACTGAAAAGCTATGGAAACCTTGAGACAGATAGAAACCCTCTCCCAGGACACTTACTGTAACAGCAGCACCTGACTAGCATAAGGCATTAACTGACAGGTAGATAAAGCTGAGTTCAGGTAGTTTTGATTTAGTGCTGGCTAGTGGCTTCTACACAGCTCCAAATGGAATGTTCAACTCCTGACAGAGCACACAGCACATTGCTAAGAGAAAGCAGAGACAGAGCTCAAGAGGGGAAAAAGCAAAACCTTATTTGTGAAGGACCACAAGTTTTCCTTCACACAGATAAAACCTGGGCTGCTCATCCAGACACCGGTCAGGCCGGGCTGAGGGCAGCGCTCATGGGGGTAGTTTTATGGCACAGTATGTCAGAGGGACACAAGCTCTCTGTTTTGGGAGGATGCTCCCTTCTGGACTGCAATATGAAACCCTAAACACGATCTACTTTGCAATGCACAGTTCTGGACTCCAGAAGGCAATGCCCAAGCTCTAGACTGGCATCTGTGGAGTGCCGGCGGTAAGCACAGATGGCAGGGCGCGGAACTGCTAGAACAAGACTAACTAAATCCTTGGTAGCTAAATCAGCCTTGAGACACTGGTTTAGCTGCTACTTCTCCCACATAAAGGCTCATTTCCCACATTTAAAAGCTAAAGGATTTTAATGGGTCTAGTGCTCTGACAGCCTAAAGGTAAGCTAGTTCATAATACAGTTAGAGAAAGATTAGAGCATGTAAATGTGCAGGACAAGCTTGTTACACTGTGAAGCAGAGAAGCAGTATTGTCCTATTTAAATGAGAGACACATTAAAGTGTGACCATGAAGGTCTTGTGATTTACCACATACTGGTTTGTACACAGAAGGATCTATTTTGAACTCAACACATTCATCTTCAAGAACTGTCACCAACTGGTGCAATGACAGGCCATGAGAAGTACCAGGCTGTGCAGTTAAGGGAACACCAACTCAACAGCTGCGATTCAACCTGCCAGTGCATCAGTCTTTACAGTCAACAGCTAAGTGAGCTGAGAGTCATTTCTGTTGGAGTCATGCAGTACAATGGAGGAGAGGATAGCGAAGCCAAAAGATCTGGAGCCAACTGAAGAGTCACAATGCCACTTCTCCCAGCGGATGGAGCACAATTCGAGATCTCACCTACTCAACACAACAAGCAACACCATGGAGTCATAGGATGGAACACTCAGAAATCTAGAAAGGCTACGCATGGGAAAGAAGCATGAGGAGAGAAAAAGAACCACCACCAAGTAGAAAGACTGAAGAGTTACCTCTCTGTATGTCAGCTTGCTTATTTAGCACAACTAGGTGCTCTGCTCTAGCTTCAGGAATACTCCTCTTCACTATCTCCAGCTTAAGCTGTCTACAGAACTTTGCCAGTTTTTTTTAAAGCAGCCCAAAGTTACAGCACACGCTGTTCTGGAGAAAGTCTAAAATCATCGCTGCTTGGCATCCACAGCCTGCGAATTGCTTTTTCACAGGATGAATGTGCTGCAAGCAGCATCACCTAAGTGTCACTGATGGACACTGAGACTTTGGTCACCTCAGCCCAGCAGCCCAGACACTGACAGCAACACTTGCTAGGAGGGAGGCTCAGCCAGCAGCTGTCACTTACAACTTGAATCACTTGCAGCTCCAACCTGTAAAGCTGTGATAACACAGCAGCAATCCCAGCAGGCACTAAAGGTTGGGTAAATTTATGTTTTGAGCACGATAACCGTTCTTGAAGGAACAGCACTTAACTGCAGAGCAGTAAAAAATGATAGACTTTGTACCAAAGGTTTTAAGAAGTAATTAATTTGTGTTCCATCTCTTTTGCAGAGCAATTAAAAAGATAAAAGCTATCATCTAAGAAAGGTTTATAATAACATCTATACCTCATTTCCCCTCAGTTTTCCCTCTATCACCACCTACTTGAACAGCCTGTCCCTGCAGTAGCCTCAGCCGCACTGATCAGAACAGAGAACAGGGCAGTACTCTGATAATCAGTCTCTTTTGTAGATTGCCCCCTGTGCTAATTTCAAATGTTGAGATGACCTATAAAGATGGGGAAAAGGAAAGTCAGACCATCCTCACCATCAGATGGCAGCTTTTTGATGAATAAATCTGACCTTTTTAGAATAATGTATGTAATAACAGTCACAGGACTGCAGCTGAGGGCAGAGGGAGCTCAAGTCCAGACAATACAGTACGCAAGGGCAAACCATAATGCAGCTTGAGTGACCACGCTGAAGCACAGAGCTAAGAATATTTCTACACTGCTTTGTGTGCTGCCCTAACTCTGGTGCACCTGAGGTACAAACTGTGCCAGAACCAAATACATTACAGAAATTTTCTGTTCTCCCCAAACATGAAGGTACACATGTAGACCCAGACCTGAAAAAGCACCTCCAGGAGTAACTGCTGAGAATTACAGCCCTATAATCTCTTCACCACTCTGCTTAAAAGCATTCCTACGCTACGAAAAAAAGAAGAGGTCAAGCAAACAGATACAGCAACTCTTGGTGTTGTGCTCGAGAAGGTGGCACAGACCAGCTAATCTTGAATATTCCCAAACACGTGCGCCATTTGGCACAAGAAGTTCCCCACCAGGGTCAGAAGAAAGTCCCAAGTACAGGATAAGCAACTTGCCTCCAACGTGTAATTGCTACATCAACCCTGGATAGCTATCTAGGGCGCCTGGAAGTGGTACACTGGAACACAATAGGGCCATTTCATTTTTCATCTTGCATTTCTCAACATTTCCCAGCACCTCGGTGCTATCCATCAAGGTCTCAACACTTCAATCACTAAGCTTTATCTCTAGGTTTGAGGTGCCCATGTACTGCCTGGAACATATTAACCCCCTCCTCCTCACTGGAGAGCTGCAGAGGTGCTTTAGCACAGGTCTCCACAGAGCCATCGCCTCCAGCGCCTGCTGAGCTCAGATGAGCAGAGGATGTTCTGTGCTGCACAGGACCAGCCTCTTTGCTCACAGCATTTTCATGGTCCAGAAGCAAGAAGACACTGAAAATGGCAAATGGTTTTTCCTGACACGGGGGCAAGCTTGAAAGCATTAATCATCGTTTGCCCACTGCACGGCACACGGGGAATGTTGCCTGGAAGCTACACACCGCAGTGTACTTCCCCTAATTCTGCTGCCAACTGTGACAAGCTGCAGTGCTTCAGGAAAGCAGCAGCTCACCGTTCGTGATCAGACTGCACTTAGTGACATGTCTCCCGTTGCTTCCACAGAGGTACAAACACAGCAGACACTGCTACTTGTGCTTCCAGCCCTCCACTCCTCCCTCAACAGAGGGATACACAGCCATAGATGACATGTACTGGACTCTAGACATCCAGGGACCAAGAACTTTCAGCTTCAAACAGAAATATCTAAGCTTGCTACCATGAACCCTCTCTGTTCATTTTCTGGTGATGTCTACAAACAAGGTCGCAGTAGCTGAGCTACTTTCCAGCCCCAGCAACTCTAGCTCCGTTTGCAAGGCTGATTTCCTCCTATCTGAGGGATGTTTAAAATGCAGATGTAGAAATGGACAGAGAGCACAGGCTGAAAGAAGATACAGCAGCAAACCAGAGAGCTGCCGCTTGGCACTTGCTGAAGTCTGAAGGTGGCGATTTTAAAAGGGGAAGAAAAAAAGCTTCTAAAAATGGGCTGTTTACAAGTGCTGCTGTGCAAGATAAGAAGCCTGTGTAGGTCAGATATTTCACTTTAAAAACCACCTTCAAGGGAAAAAAGCAAGTACCCAGGCAGCTTAGGCTAGGCTGTTTGTGCCATGCCTACTCTTCACTAGCAACTGACACGATCAGTGCACATAAGATCTCCCTGGATAATTATGGCTTTAAACTCTTTTCTCCAGCCTTCTCTCCTTAAAAAAGGCTAATCAAGTTTAAGTAACCATTAGCTAGTGACTCCAAATCACTGCTACTGATAACAACCTCCAGAAGTGACTAGTCACTGCTAATACAAAGGCTTATTACAAGTACAGCTTAAGACTAAGAAACTGGTAGTCAGACCAGCCTTCTGCTTCATTTCCAGTTTAGTCACACACTGCAGTCACGGCTGCACTTGACCCAAGGGAGTGCTCTCTAATAAACAGCTTGTGAAGCAGCTGGAGGAGGACAAGACAGACAGACAGGAAACACCTCGAGGATATTGAGCCATGAAGTCGTGGAGTTGTTAGTTCTAACAGAGGCAAGGAAGCAAAAATAATTTTCCTTAGGTCTTTCTCACCAGCAAGAAGGTCACCAGAAGACTCAGCACCAGGAAAAACAGCTATTGAATTTATAGCAAAGAATTCCCCAAGACACCCTATAAGCTAATGAAGTCTGTGTGAGAGAACAGGGAAAGCAGTCTTTGAGGTAGCAGAGGAGAATAAATCCTAGTAAGCAATAGGCAGTTCTGATTCAGTCAGCTCTAAGCACAGCACAGACAGTACAAAGGAGAGCAACAAGGCTGGGGAAAGTGACTGGAAGGAAAGTCTGATGAGAAGAGGCTGAAGGACCTGGGGGTGTTTAGCCTGGAACAGACTCAGGAGGACCTTCTCCCTCTTTATTACTACCTGAAGGGAAGTTGTAGTCAGGTGGGAGTTGGCCTCTTCCCCCAGGCAACTAGCAACAGGACCAGAGGGTCAGGCCTGAAGCTGTCAGGGGAGGGTTAGGTTGGATGTTAGGAAGCCCTTCCTCATGGAAAGGGTGATAAGACACTGAATTGGCTGCCCAGGGCAGTGGTGGAGTCCCCCCATTCCTGTGGATGTTTTAAGACAAGACTGGACATGGTGGTCTAGGTTGAGGCGACGTTAGGTCCTAGGCTTGACTTGATGATCTTAGAGGTCTCTTCCAGCCTCAATAATTCTGTGATGCTGTAAACTGCAGAGCACAGGATCCAGGAGTTTTTACCACTTCAGGACTAAACTGGAAAAAAAACCAACCCTGGTGAATTTAGAATTAGTGATGGTCCCATTTTCTTCATGAGACACTCCAATGCTGAGCAGCATCTCTGCTGAACGAGTCATCCAGGGGAAGCCTCCAGAGTTAAGAGCACACGGTTCTAGTCAAGACTATTCACTGATAGCCCAAAGTGAATGATTTTGCCTCATTACAGTGCAGTCAAATCACTCTGGGTTTTCTCAACCAGGCACGCTAGCAGCATGACATCATTAGGTGACATTCAGCTTCTGGCATCACACTGCCAGTCACCTGCTCCCCACAGGCTCCTATCAACAGACTCTAAACACTTTAACCACATTGCGTTTCACAAGTGAGTCCCAGCGCTGCGGCTGTGCTGGCCACAACCTGCTGCCAGCTCATGCAGTGCTTTCCCTGATTTTTGCCTTGGTTATTTTTTTACTATTGGAGTAGCACAGCACAGCTGCTAAGTCCCTCTCTACCCACAATTATTAAACTCCCAGGCTCAGCACAAACAGACTGTAATATCAGTAGGTAAAATTAGTTACGGCAGCAGGTCCGCAACCAACGTTCACATCAAAGAATGTTGAGAACACCACAAAACAGAGGACCAAGAACCAGTTTTGAGGGCTACAGTGCATAGCAGCAGACACACAGTCAGTTCACAGATGGACTTCTTTTACCTCCATGACACACTACAGCACATCCTTCACAAGGGTTTTGCCCCACTCAGGCCTGGATTATACCCTTTACAATGAAGAGTGGCCAGGTCCAGTCTTTGCACTGAACACCCCTGATACTGGCCACCTGACTCTTCTCCCACACGCAAGATGTTTTAAGTTTAGCAAACCCCATAGCACCATCTTGTGATAACAACCACCAAGTGCAAGGTAGGCACAGGGTGATCACCTGGGGCCACTCTGGTCTAGGTTTCATGTTCCTGGGTGCTCAGTGTTGGGAAAGTCGCAGCTTTCACTGCCACCCAGTTCTGCCTTAGTCACTGGAAAGGTGACCTCCACTTGCAGTCACGCATGGTGGCTTCCCCTGAAAACCAGGCCTCCCACATGTGAACTCCGCAGTTCAGAGGAAAAATTGCTTCAAAGGAGGTCTAAATTTCAGCAGAACATAAACACAACAGAACACATGCTAAGTGGGCAAGGTAAAATAAATTTGTCAGTAAAATTCACTGAACCCATGAGCCACACTGATGAGATGGCTACCAATGGCATCCATACTACACTGTTAACACAAATCTCTTTTACGTTGTTTTGTATTAGAAATTAATACTCTTTCCTCTTTGTGTTTGGGGTTTGTGTCTGTTGGTTTGGGTTTTTAACAGCTTGGACTAAAAAGAAAACGTTGGGCTCACCTTCATTGTTTTTTGAATTTAACAGAGGGCAATAAAAGCCCTGATCTCCACACAGAGCCGAGTTCAGTACCCAGGCTCAGACATGACCTAATGGACTACAAACTGCACTGAAATGTCTCAGTGTAAGTCAAGGTAATGGCTGCAAAAATTCCAGGCACTGGAATAGGCTTCCCAAGAAGGTGGCCGAGTTGCCATCCCTGACGTGTTTCAAGATCGTTTGGACGAGGTGTTGAGGGATGTTGTTTAGGGGTGAACTTGTAAGGTTGGGTTGACGGTTGGACTTTATGATCCCAAGGGTCTTTTCCAACCAGAGTCATTCTGTGAAGTATCCAGGCCTAGGGGCCTTTGTCCAGAAAAAAGACACAGGAGTTAGAAGAATCAGACTGGGCTGAAAGAATGTTTCCAACAAAGGACCTGCTACTAAAAGAGCTTCTCAGAAGAATAAGCCATCAAATGATGGAATACAGAATGGCTGCCTCCTTCCAGGAAGCCAGAGCTCTGCTCCATCGCTCGTGTTTGCAGCCAACTGAGAAACTAATTCAGAAAAAGCAAGTGGGTAAGGCAGGAAAAGCACATGCTGCACTACCTGTATTGGGGTTGGCTTCCCATCCATCATCCCTCTTTCACTGCTACGATAAATGCTACTCGACCTTACACAAGCAGCCTTTTCAGCTGCTGCACAAACACTGACAAGCCAAGACCTGTGTTACGCTGAACGCCAGTCTGTGCTTTGTTTCATAATGAGGTTTGTTTGCCTCTGCTCTGGCAGAATCTGATTTCTGCAGAAATTGAAATAAGGGGCCCTACTCTGACCGAGAGTCAGCGATTGCGGAATTAATTTCTAATTCTGCTTCCGAACACTCGAGTCGGAGAGAAGGCAAATCTGTCAAAATGATTTGCTTCAGATGTTGGGTCTAGCTCGAGCACTTGAGATTGAATTCCACACAAATTCAGAGACAAAGCAATACACAAAAAAGGTCACTTTGCTGAAGTTATTCCCACAAGGCCTCTGAGGAAAAGCAACAGCGTGGCTCTAACATAATGTAGATCTGTAGTTTTACTTCACACATTTTAAATCAGCATCATGTGCTTAAATTTCTGGCCTTATCTTACAGCAGGCAGCAGGAAAATATGGACAGATTACTTGCCTTTTCCATCTGTTGCTGAAGCCTCCTGTAAGTGTCTTATTGACCTAAAAAGTAAATTAAAACAAAGTAGATTAGCTGTAAGTTTTCCACTGTCTTCACTGCAGCCCTCCAGAACACTGGCAAGTTCTGTTAGCTCTTTAGGGCTGGGGTATGCCCGTAATGAACTGTGCTCAGTGTGCTTGGCACCACATGCATTTCTCACCAATCTACCGAGCTCAGGCAGTTAGTTCAAGTATCTGCATCTCCTTGTGATTAAAAAAGCCCATCGCTAAAACCTACTTCAGCCTACAGAAAGCTTTGTGGGAGGGAAGGAGCAGGGTAAGAAATTGGGGCATTTTCCAGCATAATGCTTTCCACTTGTACAATTAAGCTGAGCTACTATTCAGAGTCCTGCCAAGCATTTGGCATCTTACCGCTCTTTTAAGCTCTTTTCATTTAAATAGTTGATTACAGCTTACACGGCTACATCAGCAAGTTACGTAACAGAAGCTGCCCTGCAGGAATGTAAATTCAAGGGCCAAATCTTAATCACCTTGGCTCACATGAATCATCCCACCAGCTGCAGTGACACTATCCAGATAAAAATGGGGCAGGAGTTTAGGTCTACCAGTATATGCTGGTACCAAGACAATGCAGGAACACTGGTTGCAAACCCTAAAGTTAGGGTTCACCCAGAAGCATTCTTCAGGTACAGTTCTGTTATGGGAGGTAAGTTTTGTTTATCAAATACTTAGGACATGTGGATTGTAGCCTTAGGTAACAAGAGCTGTGACTGTAACCATCACAGGAAAGCAGTTTCTCTACAAAGAGGTCAATACTCCTGCAGTTTTGCCACAAACACTCTCAACCTCAGAAGAGCTGCAGCCTTTTGGCAGGAGCAAGGGAAAGGACAAGTGGGTAGTGCTAAGTTCTTGGAAGTCATTGCCCAGCTTTGGCAGAAGGGCACTGAGACAGCGTAAGGCTTTGCCCTTACAGAGGATAACTGGGAAAGTAAGGACAGCTGAAACACACCCTCAAGTCAGGCTGAAGCTTCCTCCCATCTAGTGAGCAGCACACAACGTGTCTTACACATACACTCATATACACAGGCGTTACAAAACAGTTCTCAAACTCAAGAGTTACACACTCGAGTGATTACATGTTTCACCAGTGAATGTATAGTCAGTCTGCATTTCAGGAAAAAAACCCAAAACACTGGAGAAAAATGAGAATATTCTGTGTTTAAACCAAGGAGCCAGAAGCTCCTTCACATCCAGCTGTTTATTCAATTAGGGCTAAATGAATTTAGAAGATAAATGTTCTGACCAACTGGCAAGAAGCAACAATAGTGTTTATCTGAATTATCTGTGTTTTGGTCGAGTTTTATATAACCAACATTATTTCTTGCCAAGCAGAGTGGAAGGAAGGGCAGGAAAATGCTCCCTGTGGGATTATTTCTTCTAAACAATCATGCAGCTCCTCTGCTTGAAGGCAGCACCGAACTTAGACAGCGCTATTGCTCTAGAATTTAGCAGCCCAGTGTCCAGCCCAAGTCAGTCAAGCAAAATTGTTTCTCAACATGGAGCCAGCACAAAAGCACCTACTGCTTGCACTGTGCTGGCCACACTTCAATCACCACCCACCTTATCCCCACCTGAATATCCCCAAAACAAGCATCTTCAACAGCACAACACTGAAATGCTAAGACACATATGGAACACTTGACTCTAAAGGGTGACTTTCTTTGCTTCAGCAGTACCTTTAGCTCTAACTAGCAGTCAATACCCACCAACTCAGAAACAACTGAAGCCATCAAGGTTCACAAACAATACACACAGACACTCACCATACCACTGGAAATAGGATGGCTCCACAACACAGCAAGTCTACCAGGAAAAGGATTTCTTTCCAGAGTCCATATTCAGTTGTCCCCTCTTCTGTTGACTCTATGATGATATATGCCACGTTTGCCAGGACCTACAGGACATAACACGATTTCAGAAGCTTTCCAAGGAGATACTAGATGTGGGCTGCCAATTCAGCTGTCCCACAGTTGCAGAAAGAGCCTGTTCAGTAACATCAGTAATTCTTCAGCAGCTCTATCTCAAGGAAGTCACGTGTTCAGCAGCATCTGCACAGGATTTACAGGAATGAAACCAATCGGAACTTAATTCTGCTGACATTCAGAAAGCCCTTTTTGCTACATGCTACACTGATTCTACTCCATCAGTCGAGATAAAAAGACCAAAACCTGTTTATTACATTACAGAAAAAAGGACTCTGGGAACACACAGAGATAGAAAATGTGTTTACACTGTCAGATTAAGCCAGTCACTCCAGCTGCTCATTGACATGTTCTGTAGTCCATACCTGAGCTCTCAAAGAGCCTCAAACACTCAGTATATACTTCTGGTTTTACAACTGAGTAAGTGATTCCATCTGGAAAGGCAGAAAAACTCTGCTGTCTGCAACAACAAACACAAGTGCCTTCCCCCTCCTGTGCATTTCAGTTCTTGGAGTAGGAGACAAGCACTGATCACACTGAATATACTGAGAAAGTTTTCCTGAGACTCAGTGGGCTGACAGGTCTCCATCTTATCTTCCCCCACCCCCAGTCCATTCAGCAGGCGATTCAGAAGTGACAACTTCCTTTTCAGTTCTCTGCTTAGCAGTTTAGCACAGCTTTGCAGCACAATGTTCACCCCAACATGACTACACCCACCTGATAATCTGCAGACACTGATTACCATTACCTCACAGTCAACATAGAGAGAAAAGGGAGGAAAATCAAGAAATATCTTCTGTTACAAGAAATTCCAGATTAACTCACGTTGTAACCAACAGGCTTATACAAGCAGGACTGTATATACTGTGAAGGACTCAAAGCCTTTCTCAGTTTGCACAAGCAGTTCTCCCACCAGATAGGAAGTATTGATACAGCTCAGGCCTCACCTGAAGTGGGATGACAATCATGAAAATTTTCTTGTCTTTATCTGACAGGATGTGTTTAATGAAAGCCCAGCCTGTGCCGATAAGGGCGATGGTGATGAACAAAAGAGCACCCTTCAGTCTGAAAGAGAAACAAGATACTGCAGTGAGAGACCGTTTTATCACACTTCCTCTTCTGCCCAGGTTCTCTCCTACAGCCACAAACCCAAACAAATGTCTTGCTATTCCTAATTCTGCAAGTGCTTACCCTACAACAGCAAAGCAGATGCACTTGCTTACAACTGTGTATTGCTCAGCAGTATTACACTTCATTCACAATTGTCAATCTATGCAATCTATTCCTGGGGGAGTCATCCATTCAGCAGCATGAACAGGACAAAAACACTGGCAGCTGTACCCTCTTACCATTCAAACAGCAAATTAGATAGTTGAATATTAGTATGAACAAAGACGAGCAAAGCATTTTCTCATCCTCTTACTCCTCCACCCATGTAAGTGTCAGTTCTCTGCAGCTGCCCTCTGTATAAGTAGAGCTTTCCCCTTCATGCAGGGCTGATTGTTGTCTTGTCATTCACCAAAGAATCAGCAGCTTTACAGTTTGCAGCAAGGGGAGGGGGGACACAACACAGCCCCACAGGGAATTCAACTTTATTGTTTCAGTCCATCACATCAATCTTCTGACATACTTACAGGTGAGTGATGTAATAGACAACAGCCCAGCCTTCAATAGGAAACCCCTGAGAAGAAATGTAGTGATAATCGATCTGGAAGCAGAAAATACAGCAAGTTAATTCTGAAGTTGGTCATCAGCTCTCCAGACATATCTATAAAATAGTTCTGCTTGATTCCAGCCACTTCCAGATTAATTTTTCAAACTCAGCTCTGTTACATCATCCTAGAGAACACCTCCTCTCAATGTGTTCTGGTTTTATTTAGCAACATGAGATCATTTCCATTTACTGTATTTCCTAAGTGTTAGTGGATGTATTTCATACAATCTACATCCTTCCCACACAGCTCCCACACTTAACTATAGTTAAACAACTGCATTTGGAAGCCAGTCATTCACTGTTCAAGTTCAGCTGCACTAGATGACTAGAGACTTTCTCATTAGACTTCAAAATGCTTGTAGCCATTATCCTATCACCAGATCATGGTCAGCACAAACAATGAAGGACTATTTGTTTGAGATCCAGTGGACAGGCAAAGTCAGTGCAATTCAATACAGACTTCATGTGTTTGAAGTGTTAAAGCTTATCATTTTAGCTCTGTTACACTACACCGTAACACTTCATCTGAAGTAGTGCTGTGGAATTCATCAAACTTTCCATTTATTAATGCTTCTAGCAAGCCCTGTGGCTGAAACAGCTCTGAGACAAGCCTCAAATGGCCACATTAGAATTCATGGAACCTATTCAGCTCTCATATGTACACCCTGCTTCTGGCTGTGATCTCAATTGCATTTAAAGTCAGAATTTGCTGATGAAAATGGAATCATTTCATCAAACAGCTGCAGTTCAAGTCCAACGCTTCAACATGAAAGACATTTCTCTCTCCCTCCCCTGCAAAGCAGGTTTCTCCAACACCACACTTCGCTTGTCTCCACTTCTCACCTAACAACTTGAAGCAGAGACATTATACGTACCGCATGGAAGACTAAGGACAGAGACTTTGTGAAGGGGAGGGCTGCCATCAGCCAGTGAATCTTAAATACATCATTTCTGGCAAGAAAAAGGAGGAGGACCAGTTAAATGCCAGCAGGAAGAATCTCAGTTTCTAGGAGTATTTCTTTCAAATCTATAAACATCAAACAGGCTAAGCTGACCATAAGTGTAAAAAGGATTCCTTGTAACACTACAGACTAGGTCTCTGCAACACCCTGAGTAACATTTCTCACATTCTACAACCATCTTTAACTATTTTTAATTAACCCAAGTGTTAACTCACAGGAACATTTTGCATATCTAGGTCATAACTGTTCAAAAACTTGCCACATATATCACTCCATCCTCTGCCCCCAAGTCACTACTCCAACTGAACTCCAGGGTATTAAATCATCTCATCACCAAGAGAACTTTGAAGTCAGAGGTAACACTAAAATGGAATCACAGGTGCTTCTGTTGCTGTGTTTTAACTACAAAGTAGGGGTTTCAGTGAAGAATTCTTAGCACTTTTGACCACAGCCAAAATACTTATGGCTTTCCACTGGCATAAGCTACCACTCCCCACTAGAAAGTATTTGATCAAGTTTCTTATTATTTAATTTCATACAGTGTTTCTCATTTTGTCATCAACCACAGGAGTTTCCTATTTCTTGACACAGTACATTTAGAATGTGCACTGCACAACAATTGAATAGAAGGTCTGATAACTTTAGAAGTCATCTGCAGCAATGATCCTGACTGAAGCAGCTGTTTTCAGCTACAAACTGTGGGTATCACACACACAATACTAAGGCAAATTCGAAATTAAGTGATGAAATCTGACTGAATTGGGCATTACAAGAACAGGAATAAAAAAAGCAAAAATCCAGCAAGTTTGGGGCATCCTTGTCAGTGGCACCAAACCAGCCCGCTTACCGGCGTTTACGGAGTATGTGGATCCAGACAGTCCCAGACAGGAAGAAGAAGGCAGCCATGGAAATGTAAAGTTTGGGCAGTGGGATCTCACCCGCTGAGAGGTAGCTTTCAGGATTCTTTTCCGTGATTTCTATCTGAATATTAAAGGTGTGTTAACATATACAGTGGAAAAACTGTTTTGTTAAAGCACTGAGTTAAACTGGGGCTGCTGAGTTTTATCAGCTGCATGTTCCCTTGTGGCACCATCAAGCATGACCATGTAAAAAGCTGTTCAGGAGTCTGATCTGGCTGAGAGTTACCCCAGTCAGCAAGACAATTCATTACAGAAGAGCTCATTACACACCAGTATGGATGCCAGCACAAGCACAGGGAAGAGGAAAAAAGGAAAACCCTGAGCTATAATAAAGCACTGGCTGAAAAGAGCACAGGACCAAACCCATGGCTATTAAAAGAGATACGACATCTGCTATAACATATTGGCTTTAAGATGTGCCTCTAACACTGTAAAAACACATCTTTAATTAAGCCAGTAAAAGCAGAAACACTGAATTCACAAATACCAACTATTTAGATTGCAGCAGCCTTAATATCTGCAATTATGTAAAGAAAATTAATTTCTGAGGGCAGCAAAACACAGGCAGCTGTTGCAGCTCCCATCTCATTGCAGCATCTAGTCACAAGTGTGTAGATTGAACCCAGCCCACACACAGTTTTCAGACTTCCAGTCATTTCTTAAAAACTAGTATTTTTAATTCTTCTTACTGCAGTTGCTTCCTTCAGAAATACCACGGAGTGCACAACTCTGAATCACTTCCCACCCCACATCCATGCCCCTGCACAGTGTGTGCTCGGTACCCAAGCTGAATGGAAAGAGTCTTTCAGTCCCAGTCAATGAGCAGAGCACAGTTAGGAGCTATACTCACATCCAGACTAAATAACCGCTGCTCTTTGCTCGGCTCATCACTGCCAACACATTTATGGAAATACAGGCTGTACAGACCTTCTTGGTTATCAGAGCTGATGTTGAAATAAAACTGAAAACAAGGAATAGGAAAGTCAGCATTCTCCTCATTCACAAGAGGGTTGCCCTGGGTAAGAAGCCACTTCTGCTGAAGCATGAAACAAGTCAAATCATTTTGGGTCAGCTGGTTCCTTGCTGCAAGCCTACTGTTCTGAGGATACCAGCTTATCTGCTGGTTTCAAGAGAAGTCCAGGTACAAAATCATCGTGCCTATCTATAACTAAGCACTCCTGTAAGCCAAGATCACTATGAAAAAGCTTTAGGTATCAGTGTTTAACTTATTCCACAGCAGAGAACAGATAATAAGAACTGTTCTATATTTAACATGCTGAAGCATAAAATTTTGATCATACTTGCCCTAAAGCGTAGGCAGCCGTTCTGCTCCTCCCCAAACTACGCAAATTGCAAGAGCTCTGGAAATGTCACGCAGCAGAGTTGAACACGCTTGATTTATAGTAACCAACACTCCTAAGTAAAGCAGGGGGCTGACACAAAGCAGTAACCTGGTTTCATACAGAATAACTTCCCCTTAAGTGAGTTAGGTCACAGCTATCTGTTGTCAGATATGCGTACGCAGTAGCTGCAGCACAGTAAACTTTACTACACTGAGGCTCACAGATTAAGGTATCTAGAACTGCTTCATACCATAGGACAGATTAAAACACTTCCCAAACCTTATGAAAGGTTATCCAAGACTTAGCAAGAGTTCCATTAAAAAATGTACTGAGGTACTAGAGAGGTACCTACAATAGACATTTACTTTCACAAAGTGAAACAGTGAAGGAGCTGTCTGCACACATTGAGACTGACAGACATCCTACCTGAAATGAGAAAGTTCCTCTGTCATTGTGGACACGATGCTCTTGTTCTATTATACTCTGGGAAAAGGACAAGAAATTTTAATTTATTTCTTTTCAAGCAGGTTGCTTCCATATTTGACTACATCATCCAGAGAATGAAGGAATTGTTATCACAATCACAGAACATTAGGGATTGGAAGGGCCCTCGAAAGATCATCCAGTGCTATCCCCCTGCCACAGCAGGATCACCTAGACCAAGTTGCACAGGAACATGTTCAGGTGGGTTTGAAACATCTCCAGAGAAAGAGACTCCACAACCTCCCTGGGCAGCCCATTCCCTCACTGGGAAGAAGTTCCTTCTCAGATTTATGTGGAACCTCCTCTGTTCCAGCTCACACCCACTACCCCTTGTCCTATCATTAGATGACACTGAGCAGAGCCTGGCTCCATCCTCCTGACACCCACCCTTCACATATTTATCAACATTAATGATGTCAACCCTCAGTCTCCTCTTCTCCAAGCTCAACAGACCCAGCTCCCTCAGCCTTTCCTCATAAGGGAGGTGTTCTACTACCTTCATGATCTTTGTGGCTCTGCACTGGACTCTCTTCAGCAGTTCTGTGTGCTTCCTGAACTGAGGGGCACAGAACTGGACAATTTTCCAGATGCAGTCTCACCAGGGCAGAGTAGAGGGGAAGGAGAACCAATCTTGATTTGCTAACCACCACCCTTCTATAGAAGAGTTTGGGGTGGAAGGGACCCTAAAGATCATCTAGTCAAACCCCCCTGTCATGGGCACAGACATCTTCCACTAGATCAGGTTTCTCAATCAAAACTGCACTATTTTTTTGCAGTGGAGACTAAGAGCAATGGAAAATACTTCTCTCCACTTTCTGGCTGTACTTATACTCCAATATTCCCTCCAGTTCTTTCTGAAAGAGAACAGCAGAGTATTTCTTACCTGGGAGGATGTCGTACTTCGTTTGGGTTTCTTATCTAGAGATAAAAGGATTAATGGTACATTTAGTGTTTGCACTTAGACATCCTCATAGATTGCCACCTTTACACATTGCCAATTCCCTACTCAGATCTTGCTGTACCTGTCTGCATGGCAGCTTCCTAGACAATCATTAACTGCAACTCTTACCTAGTCTCTCCTGGCTCTCCCAGGGCTCTTCCCACAATTAACATTCCATTCTGAACACATCTTCAAATGCCATAAAGGGTTTCTCTACTTCTGCACCTACAAAAGCCTGCCCAAGGCATCTTCGCAACCCACCTCTGTTACAGTCGTGCAAGAGGCAGATACCTACAGCAGATGCAGGATACGGCCTCGTTTCATACTATCCTTGGCTATGATTTTTAATGTTATGATTGAGTACTGTTAATCTAACTAATCATCACCTGAATATTAACACATGGCCTAATAAACGTAGGGAAATCCTAAATAGCCCTGGAGAAGGAAAAAGTTCTCTGCTCTGTACTAAAAAGGCTCCAGTGGAAACAAGCACTAAAAAAAGCAGCAGAGGTGCCCTGCCAAGTCAACCTCTGGTCTGAACTGACAGAGAATTTCAATAGAGCAGCATGTCAAGTTTGCAGTTTCACTTCATTCCTATAAGGAGCTTTTCAAACCTAAGGTCATCGCCTTCTACCAGGAAGCAAAAGTTCAAGACTTAAGCTTTGCTTCAGGCTCCCGCACCACAGTGCGCTGTCAGGGCACATGCCAAGCTTTTTAATGAAAGGAAAAATACAACTGGAGCTGACAGATTGAGTATCTTCAGCGCCATCCAGCCTCAGCTCTTGGTTTTAGAGCAGCTATGCAAAATTTTCAAAGACATCATATGTTATTTTCAGTAATATCACAGCTTGTGAACATGACAGGCTAAGACAGACTCAGACTACCTCAGATCAGGCTGAGCAGTCTGATCTGAAGTCTAAACTTTTCCAGGAAGGGATAACACGAACAGTTTAGAGCTAATCCCATCAGCACCAAGATTACAGAATTGTTTCATCTGCCAGTCTGGAAGCCAGACAGAGATTTATGCCTCCAGGAAAGGTTACTGGTGCAGCTACACCTCCAGCCCTGTAGCTTCCAAGTGACAGACTTCTTTAGATACACACGTACAAACTCATACAGATGTTGGCTGGACAGGACCTATGGAGACACTTTCGCCTCAAATCATATCTAGTATCAATACTATGTCTCACCAGTCCTGGTTCTGTTTAGTCCAGTGTTTAAAACCTTAAAAGACAAAAGGTTCTACAGTCTCCGCAAGTCATCAACTACAGTACTGGAATACCTACCTAAGGTCTATTTTCCCTCCTAACATCCAACCTGAGAGACTCAAGACTTAATAAGGGGGAACAGCCACAAGCTACACTGTGTGCCATCATTAAAAACAGACTGGAATTGCTTTCTAAACCTCCTTCAGGCAGCTGGTGGTGGCTACCAAATTCCTCCTTAACCTTGTTTCTGTCAGATAAAAAAGCCACCAAGTAACTCAACCCTTCCTCACAGGTAATGTAGCTCTCCATCAGTCACATGAAGTCTCTGCTGGATCAATGGAACTGGTTAACATACATCACTTAAGCAAGAGAGACTCTAGCCCAAAAGGTTGCTGTGTAGTCAGGTTTACACAAGACCTGTGTTAAATTCTAGGCCAAGCAGACCCCAGAACATGATCACAACACACTGCTGGACACACATCCACAAGAAACTACCAGCAGGAACATGGATGGCTAGGGTTTATCACGCTTACCTTTGTTGTCTGTACTTTGGTCGGGTTTAGGAGGATTTTTACCAGAATCACTGCTCTGGTCAGAAGTTTTTAGTGGCTTTGTATTTAAGGCAGTAACATTCTCCTCAGATATGAATGAAATCTTCGGTAACAGAGAAGCTGCTTCAGCAGAGAACCGCACTGTCACACTAAATAAAGTTTTAATACAAAAAGAAAGCAAATCAACATTCACAGAGGCTACTTGCCATAATCTCCATAAATCCTAGAACAGTAACGTGGGATTCTGTTGCCCTGTGTCACTTATCTCTCCAATTTAAAGCAAGAACTCTTAGACCGTTTCATACTGCAGATTTTTTTCTTTCACCCTCGCCCCCCACCTCAACTCTCACATAACCTATTAAGAAAAATACACTACACACACAGCAGCTATCCAAATCCTTAAAGAAAGTTCACAAGTGCTGCTTCACCCAAAAGTTAGCTCAGACTAGAGAATCACAGAACATTAGGGATTGGAATCCTAGGTGGATCCACAGCAGGATCACCTAGATCCAGTCACACAGGAACACAGCCAGGCAGGTTTTAATCTTCTCCAGAGAAGGAGACTCCACAGCCCCCCTCGAGCTGCCTGTTCCAGTGCTCTGTCACCCTCACTGTGAAGCAGTTCCTTCTCATATTGATGGGGAACCTCCTATGTTCCAGCTCACACCCACTGCCCTTCTGTTGCCCTAAAGCAGTGTTCTGTATTGGTTCTAAACTGCTGGTTTCTGTTGCCCTAAAGCAGTCCTCTGTATTGGCTCCACACTGCTGTCCTATGAAAAAGTATGAATTTATAACAGTGGTAGCCAACATTGCTGCTAGAGCTGGAGTCTCAGTGTTTTGGGTTATAAATCTTGGTTTCTAGGGGCTTTCTTATTTAGTTGTTTGTAACTCAGCTGTCAAAACAGAGTCACAAAACTGTTTGGGTTGGAAAAGGCCTTTAACATCCACAACTCCCCTTTGACATGTAGCATACACTATTTACTCACACTTCAGTATTGAAGTCCAGAAGTAAGATTACAACAGACACATCTTGCTCCGATTTCTTTTTCAGGATACAGTAATCTACTTCCTCATCCTTGTAACATAAGCAAAACATTTTTGAAGTACTCTCTTGTTTATATGCAACAGCACATGCTCCCACCCCAGGCAGAGGTTAGCACTCTAAGCCAAGCAAGCTGTAAAACTGAATTACCCTTAAAAACCTGCCCACATCTAGAGGCCTCCCCCCTAGATTTTTTTGTTTTACTTTCTTTCAAGCATTTGTGAAGTAAGGTAAGCAAGACATCTCCAGATTAGAAAAACAAGTTCGTATCTATCACTCTTACCAGGTAAGTGGAGAACCCATCGTTCCTTGTTCGGTCTAAACTGAACCCCACCTACGAGACAATTGAGAAGAATCTGTCAAATTAAAACAGCTCTGGTCACCTGAAACAAAACCACCACTGAAAGACAATGCTCTCTAAAGGTCTATGTTCTCCTCTAGTATTTCAGTCTCTCTACTAAGCTCGCCAGTACAGTGTGCCAGGTAACGTCAGAGTCCTCCAAAAAACCAGTCTGTCACAGTTCTGGAGACCTACTAACATCATGATCAGAAGATACACCACAAAGCAACAGGACAACAGTGTGAACATCTCCCACCAGAGGGCTGGTTAGGAAACCTATGTCCAATACAGGTTGTAGACACATGTTTTGAGTTCAGCAGAGGATCTGGTAAGTTGAAGTTGATCCTTAAAGCAGAAGGAATAGTGTTCAAGAGTAACTCCCACAATACATGTCCCACAACACAAACAGTGCAGAGCGAGAAACAAAGCCAAAGGCATTGACAAGTTGGACCTGACACCTCAAACAACTGAAGGGCAATTTCATAGGAAGCTCAATATAGTCACTGCACTCAAATGAACTTACTAATAAGCTACTCTTGTCATCAGATCCCACAGGAGGCTTCAAGGAAAGGTTGCTGACGTTGACTTTCATGAAACCATCCTTGAAGAAGCCGAAGGTATTCAGGTGCACTTTTTGCCTCACATCATCCTGTTAAGAAAGGACAGGAAGTTTACAAACCACACACAGAGTTACCTGCAGCAGCACAGAGGAAGCAGTGAGACAGAGACTGCATTTACTGAAGAATTAATGCAAAAACATCTCTCTGATCATACCTAGAGCAAAGTTCTTTAGGATACCTCCAGATGTAACCAGTTACTTCACGGCAATGCACAAACACTCCCAATAATATGAACAGCAGAAACATGTCTTTGCTAATTACCTGCCTCTAGCACTGCAAAGTGCCCAAGGAAATAAAGTCTGGAAGACACAAAATACCTGTCATCACTGATTGAACAAAATACTCCTAACAAAAAAAGCCCCCAAAACTAAAATCAGGACACAATACTACTAACAGAAAAAAAGACTACAATGAGGACAAGCAGTCTTTGAACACCAGCTGCTGTCAATGCAACAGACTCAAGAAAGATTAGTTGACTACGGTGATCTTACCTAACCAAGAGCTGGGGTTTGGCCAAGTGTTTAACAAGTGCCGCAGTGTAGTGTCATCCCAACAGATCTTCTGTGTAAGGCAGGGTCAATGTTTAGACAGTCAGACACTTCACTGGCAAATGATGTGTATGTTGTGGATGAGAAAGTTTTTATGTGATCCCATTTCTCCAAGTAATTTTTAGCAAGGCCTTGCATCTTCTAAGTAGGATAAATACTGAAAACTGAGGATGTGGGTTCAAACAGAATCACTTGGGTAAGAGTCTCTAAGAGGAAAATGCCAACCCTCTACTCTACTCTCAGTCTTAGTTTTAATCCAGAATAACTTATTTCCTCTCAGTCGATTGAATAGATAGATCCCTTGCAGTGCCTTTGCTGATAACGGTTCAAGTGCAGTGAGTTGTTTTTTTAATAAGGACGTCATGAAGGACCTCACATGAATAGTAGCAAACATTACACACAGCTGCCACATCAGATGAGGAAAGGTCATATCTCGGTGACTTTGCATTCATAAATCAATAAACGGGGATGCACTTGCGCCCTCAGTCCTGTGGGATCATTAATGGGAAGAGAAGCAGAAACAGAGCAGTGAAAACAAAAAAGCAATTTAAAATGTGATTTAAAGGACTTTTAAAAGCTGTCACTAAAAATTACACAACTCTTTCTTCTAGGGGAAGTTAATCAGATGGCAGAATATTCTAGGCAAGAGGTTCTCTGCTAAAGGCAAACTGTTCTGGACACGGTACTGGAAGACTCAGCTAAGAGCTGTAGAAGTACAGTAAGTTTTCTCTCTCTCTCTCTCTCCCTTTCCCCCAGGTATTAATTTTGACATCTCAGCATAAAACATTCCAGACGCATAAATAACACTCACCAGAAGAGCAGGACACTAATCCTGACACAGCTAACCTGTAATCTAGCTGTAATAAGATCGCCCTAACAGAATCAAGTTAACCTGGCAAATAACCAGATGGTTCCTTTAAGGCTCAGAAGAGGAAAAAAAAAGTTAGTCACACATAGCCCAGAGCAGATGCTTTGTTCAACAGCGTATTATAGCTGTGCTGCCTGCAGGTTCCAGGTCACTTAACGTGTCTGAAACAAGAGCCCATCTGGCTCATTTAACTGCTTTCAAGAGAGTATCCGAGTCAGAACAGAGATTACTAGTAGCTCTCACACAGCACATGGCACATATTTGCCCACATTTGGGCAGATCTGCATCTGTCTAGGTGACTGGGAAGAGAGGAATAAGAGGTGGGACACAGGGACGTCCAGCCTGAAGGTGTTTTGCATCTGGTAAACACGACTAGAGTCAGCTGCTTGGTTCACAGCACTTGCAAAAGTAGTTTAGTTCCCTTTCACTTTATTCACCAGTCTACCAACATCATCCCCACTAACAGAAGTTAATTAATATGCAATACACCCAACTTTCCTCCCTGGTTTATTTCAGCTTTGAATGTTTAGAGTTTACAGATTTAGTTCACAAATCCATCAGCTTTACATGATCCCACACACACTGGCACCAGTTGCCACCAAGTAACAGCACCCTCTCCCAGACCTCCTACCACTGAGTGTACCAACAACCTAAAGATACTGGCTTCCTAATAACTGTCTCACCTCTCGCAGGAGGTTTAGCAGGTTGGAAGCATCCAGTTTTAACTTACAATTACTCAACTGCTGACTTCAAACACATTCAGTTGTAAGAAAGGTGTGAGCACATACAAGGGAATGGTAACACATCCCAGTTCTTCACACACACCTTAGTTTAGAATGGATCCACGTAACAGTTACATCTGCCCCTTTGAGCAGGGATGATCTGGGTCTCATGTCTATCAGGTTACAGTCAAACTGATAGCATAAGTTCTCAGTTTATTTCCATAAACAACTACCTCACTTCTTCCACTCCTCTAAGACAGTAATTGATCCTACAATATTTGAACAAGGCTTTGGGAAACTGGTACCCAAGATCACATAGCCCAAGAGAGACAAAAAAAATCATCCTTGAACATTTTACCCCAAACCTCATCAGGATCACACTATCAGCTTCGTGAAAGTTTTACCAGTGTGCTCACCCTCAGGTGGAAAGAATTGTAAGTTTTGCTGTTAATTTCATGCAAACAATATAATTTGTGTAGGACTAAATGAATTGTTGATGAAGGTATTTTAAACTGAAAACTTCAGCAACTGAAGCCTGAGACAACCATTAAAAGGTGACAAGTACTCATGACCAGACTCTGACAAACAGCGTCTTCCAAATGTTCTCATTTAACACAAGACTGCAGTCTTGACAGTATCATCAGATAGGAGAGGCCTTACTTCCCTTTTAGAAACCAGCTAATTGGAAAGAAAACTCCCTTTTGTCAGAAATCAACACCACAGCTGCCACCCAGTGCTGTCAGCTGGATGGTTCCCCTTGAAACTGGTATGTTGGGTTGTTTACTGGCACTGGATGTCACTCTGTGCCCAAAAAAAGGCCTCATTTAGACCAACTTCCTCATTTCCAGTTTGCCACTGTGCAGTACACAAGGCTTCAATATGACAGCAAACAACTGTTAAAACAATAAAAAAAGGGTTTATTTTTGATAAAGAAGAAGATTCACAAAAGGTTCCTCAGGCCTTGGAACAGGCTGCCCAAGGAAGGGGTTCAGTTGCCATCCCTGGATGTGTTTGACAATCATGGAGATCTGGAGCTCAGGGACAGGGTTTAGCGGTGGCCTTGGAACAATTAAGGTAATGGTTAGACTTGATCTTAAAGGTCTATTCCAACCTAAACCATTCCATTCTATACTTCTGGAAACCTCTGGAAACTCTTTCCATTAGTCTTCTATAACTTCAGTTTCTGTACACTGAATGGGGTTGTTTTGTGGCTTTTACCATAGCTCATTAAACTAACAAATTGCTATTATAGGAGGGAGTCTCCTTGGACAAGATTAGTCTAACAGCAAGATTAAAATAAATCATCTTTCTAACTCAGAAGTAATAAATCATTCATCTCTATAAAAGACACACAGAAAGAAGTTATTTTCAGAACAGGAAACCACTCAGGCTGTAGCCTGCTTTTTCTGACAAAAATAAAACCCCTTCACCTTACCACACTAGTTACAAAGACACAAGAATGTGGCTATTCTAACTCAAGCAAGAGCAGCTTGTTGGAGGAAACCTAATATCAAATGCTCACACAAAGCTGTGGCCTTTAGCTTGGCACAACGTCAAAACACACTTACAAGCAAGGAACCAATGGCAAGAACAGCAGAAGGGAGATTTCACTGTGAAAGGGATGGTTGTTGGGAGTCTGGTGTTTACATAAAAGCTGTAAGCAATGGACAAAGTAGAAGGGGTGAGACCCTGCTTGAACAATAAAGTTCATGTTTATACAGGAGGTAGACAAAAGCATTAATGCTCTTCCAACTTCCCTTGGTGTTTGGTAGGTCAGCACTGTACCTCATTCAAAATACCTACAAAATTAAACTCTAATGCTACTTTGATCATCAAAACCAGCAAACACAGTTTAATAATGAGTCCCAGTGACTAAAAGTTGCCTGAATAGAAACTAGAGGCCACAATGTTGGCTGCTGAAAACATTTGCTTGAGGTGTCTTTGAAAGTTTCTATGGGAAAAGTACCACTCCATGAAATAGTCTTCCAGTGCTTAACTCTTGGTCATAGATTCTGCAAAGCAAGAATGTAAGCAGCACACAGCTCTTAACTTACTGCTTTAGAGAAAAGTTTCCTTATCCTGAAACAGAGCCATATTCATGCAGTTGCACCAGAGGCAACAACATGGTCTAGAAAATTCCCTACACATGCAGTCATTACTGTTTCCCTAGCATTCCTTGTGTCCCAAACGCTGAAGGGGAGCTCCTACAAAGCTTTGGCCCACTCCTCTCTAAACTGCTGCAGTGATGTTGGTCCTAATCACACACCACTTCATTAACTTCTTCCAAAATTTCTATTGGCAAAACACTGCACATTATTCACGAGAAGAAAAACAGCAATGTCTCAAGGTTTACAGACTGCTTGGAATAACCATATGCCCCTAAAAAGCACCACCTCAAACACACAGCTGCTCTATCACATAATAACTGCACAGCTTTTCAGTTAAGGCACAACAGAGAGGAGCACCTGAGCTGCAGACTGCTTCACATGGAATCACAGAATCATTTAGGTTGGAAAAGACCTTTAAGATTGAGTCCACCCATTAACCCAACTGTCTCAAGGCCACCCACAAACTCTGCCACTAAATTCTAGATCTATAAGACTTTAAAACATGTCCAGGCATGGTAATTCAACCCCTCCCTGGGGTGACTCTTTCTATTAAACATTTTTTTCCCCTATCATCCAACCTACACGTCCCCTAGTGCAAGAGGCTGTTTCCTCTTGTCCTATTGCCTATTACTGGTGAAAAGAGACTCCCACCTCTCTACATCTTCCTTTCAGATGGTTGCAGACAGCAATAAGGTCTCCCCATCAGCCTTGTTTTCTTCAGACTAACCAGCCTCAGCTCCCTCAGCTGCTCCTCACAAGGTCTGTGCTCCAGACCCTATACCAATCTTGCTGCCTTCTCTGGACACTCTCCACCACCTCAAAGTCCTTCTTGTATTGAGGTGCCTAAAATTGAACCCAGTATTTAAGACGTGGTCTCACCAGCGATGAGCACATGGGGACAGTCACTCCCCTAGTCCTGCTGACTATATTACTCCTGATACAACCTGTTGCCATCAACAACCTGAGCAACTAGGTTTTCTCAAATACAGTCATAGGATGACACAACACTATTTTGAAGCACAACCAGAAGTATATGAATCTGAAAGAGATCTGTCAGCATCAGTGAAAGCTCATTAGCACCGAGAAGGTCAGGACAGCCATGCAGCCTTAGAGCCAAGCACCCAGTGACCAGGACCACTGCAAAGCACAAATTAACTGCAAAAGCACCCACAACCCACCTCCAGAAACCTCCACCGTCACGCCCAGCCCTCTCTTATCACATGCAGCTTTCTGCCTCACTTTTAACAGGACATGAAGCCTCTGCCCCTTCGTGCTGCAGCTCTGAGGCCCCTCCACACCCTTCCCTGTGACTAACAAACAGGAGGCCAAAAACGAACGAGAAAGGCAGTGAGAACACGGGTGAAAGCAGTGAGAGTCACAGTATCACAGGTTGGAAGGAGCCCCAAGGATCACGGAATCGGGGTCGGGACAGGCTGAGGCGCAGCAGAAGAATCCAAAGGGAAGAGAAGTGGGAAAAGCGCCGGGACGGAGACAGAAGCGACTGCTGAGGCGAGAAGGGCCTGCCCAGCCCCATCGATCCCCTCAAACCCGCCAGAGAAACCAGGACCACCGAAGACCTTACTTTGAGCGTGAGATGATGGACACGGGCGCTGGCCGGGCCGGCCCCAAGCAGCAGCAGAACCCCCAGGCCCAACACAGCCCCAGCGCCGCGGGCCGCCATGTTTATTCCAGCATCAGCGTCCTCTTCCCCAGCCGTTTCCGGGGTCACGGGGCGGGATGACACGTCACCGGGGCTGGGCTGACTGTTCCCTCCGCCCGCCGCCTGTGAGTAACTGGTTCGGGTCCCGCCACCGGCGGTTAATGGCTCCGGGGTCCCTTCGTTTTCATAGAATCATAGAATCATAGAATCATTAC
>VXBP01003649.1:226941-333130 GCA_013400115.1 Rhinopomastus cyanomelas | reverse complement strand
GTCTCCCAGCAGATGTCTGGGTAGTTAAAATCCCAGTTAATATCATAAATGAAGATGTTAAGGCAGAGAATAATTAGTTATTTGAATGTTTAGTTATAATTAGTTTAATGAATGGCATAAGATTTATTTTTTTAAAGGTTAAAGCATTTTCAGTATATCTTTTAACAAAAAGGTTTTCTAGTGTCAGTACTTGAAACATTAATTTCATTTCAACCCATGCAAATAAAATCTGAGACATTGACTGAGTTTCAAAAAAAATCAAATTCCATTAATTGATGCAGTTATTTGTTCCAAGATATGTGTTATAATTAAAAATTGGGCTGGAACGGGTTTTTTTTAATGTGTTTTTTAGGTATTCAGAAAAAGTACTGCAAAACTGAGGGATGATTTGGAAATCTGCCCAAGGGGGTTGTGGAGTCTCCTTTTCTGGAGACATTTAAAATCCACCTGGATGTGTTCTTATGCAACTTGGTCTAGATGATCCTGCTGTAGCAGGTGGATTGTACTGGATGATCTCTTCAGGACTCTTCTAATCCCTAATGTTCCATGATTCTGTGATATTGCTGAGAGGAGAATGGACATATAAAAAAAAAAAGTCACAGTAAAAGATCAGAATTTTCATGTGGGCTTTTTTGTTTGTTTGTTTTCTTCTGGACATATTGTTTTTTGCTTGCACAGATGCAGAGATAGGAACAAATTAGGTTCATAGGTTCTGTAGTAAATACATTAGAATCTCTTGTTAATGTGAACTCAGGTGTTCAGGGTCAGCACTAATCGATAAAGTTGTAACATAAGGACCAAACTGACTAAGAATTTTCAATGATCAGTTTTCACTGTGTTCTTCCTTCATGAAAGCTATAGGTCAGTAGGAGGGATATTGTTCATCTAAGGCTGGGTGATCTACGGGAAGCACAACACTAAAACCCTGGCACTGGGGACACAGATGTGTTTGGATTTCCTGATGCAAACCTAGTAACTATCATCTGATACCCTGGCAGAAGTACACTATTTTTGCAGCCACGCATATTTATTGTTTATTCTTCATGGTATGAACCTACTCCAGACTAGATGTTTCTGTCCAGCTACAGGGTTCATGCTGAGTAAATGTTCCTGAAATTACCCCTGAGTGTGATTTGTTCGCTTGTGACATATCTGAGCAAATTTCTAAAAGCCCATTCTCTTGTTTCTCCAAAGACAGCAGCTGCACCAAAAGGATATCTTGTTAGTGAGCCTGAGTTTTCCTTGTAAAAGTAACCTCAAACATATCTCCCTGTGTTCAGCAGCGGCATCTCGATAGCATTTCACTCTGGATAGTGTTTCACTATGTTATTGTTCAGTAAGGAAGGAATCCAGTCCTTCAACACGTTATGCTAACAGTTTGACATTTACTAATCTGTATTGTATGGTGAAGATAACGTTAAAAACCAATCTGATTTGGTTTAGGTATGGATGGAAACTTAGGTGGTAAACATTCTGTACATAGACTAAAAAGCTTATAAATGTATGTGAAGTAAAGAGGAAGTACACTTCTGGTATCCTTTTCCCCCTACCACCCCTTCTCTTTTTTTTTACTAAGTCTTTGTCCACAGAAGTGTCTATAGGTAATGAACTTCTTTGATACCATCCAAACCTACTAAAACTTTATATCTTTGCCATTAAAAGCAAAGGACCATTCTAACTAGTCCCCAGCAAGATTTGTCATCATAATGATAACTTATCTTTTGATTTAATTATGGAATGAACAACAGCATCACAATAGATTTTAAAGTGCAGAATTAGTGTTTTTACCTTCCCAGACTCCTGAATCTTGCTAACAGGAGATGTATTTACATTTTCAGTAGTGTTGGTTTTTGTAGAATCTGCATTTAATATATTTACTTGGTGTCTAAATGATTAATCATACATCTAGTTCTCTTAACCAGAAACAGAAAACCACTAGGGGGAAAACCATTCTGTTATTCAGAAACTTGTAAAAATCATTTTTTCTTTTCAAAGCTCAGGGTACTTTTATTAATAAGTGTCTTAATTTTGACAAGGCTTTTATGTACATGTAAATCAGCATCACTGAATGTGGAATTAGATGTTGGAATAAATAGGATAGATTTAAAGTCATTATGGGTAATGAGAAACCCTTGCAATCAAGCTTGCTTCTTAGCAATGAACGTATTTTCAACTAATGCCGTAGAGCTACCAAATGATTGCCAAATTCTCTGAAATCAGGATAATTTTCTATTTTTTCCCCTGTATTGTCTTTTAACCTACTCAGATTCAGTAGTCTGTGTTTTGTTTTACTCTTCTCTGTTCCGCAGAGAACGCATGTAGGCATGCGTGTGCACAGGCACACACAGCAACACTTCCCTCTCTCTCACACAACTACTGCCCCTTTAATATGGACTGTGATGCCCTCAGGGAGGTTTTGAGATGTCTCTGCTTAGAGCAAGGCCTACCTAAGAGATGAGGGAAGTAAGTCTGTGAAGAATCTCGTAGACCTGTCCTCCCGTGTTGGTCTGTTCATGTTGGCACATCCCGCTAGCACAGTGGCCTGTGGGTGGCAGAGCTAATCTTAACAGGAAAAAGAGACACGAATTGTGTGTGATCACAGCAGAGACATTGACTCATTTGTCTGTAGAGTTAGGTGTGAGTGTGTTTATCTTGAAGACCCAGTACCCAAGGATCTAATTTCAGGCCTGTGGGTTTCTTAAACAACATTTCAAGTCTTCTGCTCTTTCTTTGAACAGGTCTGAAATGGATATACTGTCTGCTAGCTCTGAAGGCATCCTCATAGGCTATTGTCCACAGCAAGATGCCCTGGATGAATTTTTAACAGGTTGGGAGCATCTTTACTATTACTGCACTCTGCGTGGAATTCCAAAACAGGATATCTGTAAGGTAATTGTCCAGAATAGATTTGCAGGGGAAGCAGAAACCAAGTTAGGCTATGAAGTTTATGAAACACTTATACTTTTTTTACATGAGCGAATGTCTAATATTTCACCTTAAACTTCAGTAAATAAGACTTCTCATTACTACTACTTTATGAGTATTTTTTTTCCTGTCTGTTATGCCAATTTGAAACACAAAACGTCACTGAGGACAGAAAAATAATACTAATGCAAATGAAATCTCATGCACAGAAACTTGAAAGGAAATTAAATCTAGTAATGGTTCATCACCTTCATTACCACAGAGAAATGGGAGGGAACACCAGATGAGCTGAGTCATGGACCTCTGAAAAACTCTCTTCTTCAGAGGTGGGATTAAACTCTGAAGGAACTAAAAATTGTTGAATGATTACCTAAATGAACCAAACATCTGGGTTCTGAGATGATAGTCCATTGGTAAATATCTCAAACTTCAGGAGATGGTGACTGCATTCAAGCTGCCTGCTGGGACCAGTCCCTTAAATGTTTTGACTGCCATAAGAGGTATTGGGTTGTCCACAAAGACGCCAAAACTGCATCAGAAAATGCTTTAGAATCTTGGTGTCATAGATGATGACAATGTCTGTGACTGTCACTGAGTTTAGAACTTACAGATACAGATGAAACTGTTGTAATGAGCAAACAGTGCTCTTCTTCAATACTGAGGCATTCAGCCAGACAGTGCTAAAAATTGAAAACCAAGTGGCCCTGACTCTTGTCCTGTTGCTAGTTGCCTGGGAGAAGAGCTCGACTCCCATTTATCTATAGCCTCCCTTCAGGTAGTTGTAGAGAGGGAGAAGGTCCCCCCTGAGTCTCCTTTTCCCTAGGCTAAACACCCCAGCTCCCTCAGCCTCTCCCCATCAGACTTTCTCTCCAGTCACTTCCCCACCCTCATTGATCCATCCCCTCAATCTCTTTCTTGAAATGAGGGGCCCAGAACTGCCCCCAGTACTAGAGGTGAGGCCTCACCAGTGCCCAGTATAGGGGGAGAATTACATCCCTGGTCCTGCTGGCCACACTATTTCTGATACAAGCCAGGATGCCATAGGTGTGATAATTCACATATAGGCCAGATTCATGTGGATCAAAATAATTTCTGCATTATTTAAAGATGTTACTGTGGTTTGCTGTGAGAAGGTAATAGCAATCTTCTGGTCATCCTGGACCTTAGATAATCAAGGTGCAGGCAGCCTTCTGTGCCTTCCTTTCACATTTGTCGTACAGAAACCATTCTTTCTTTCAGTCATCTTAATTTTCTGTCTGATGGCAGAGCAGACTTTGTTGCCATATGCTTGCAATCAAGGCATCAGAGGACTCCTGCAAAACAATGTTTAGCTACTGTGGTTTACCTTCATAAAAACCACAAGGCAGGTATCTTGGAGAACAAATATTTTAGTCAGCAGGCCCTTCCGACAGTGTGGCACTGCTGTCAAGTGCTGAACAGCTGCTCTGGTTCTGCTCAGAGATGGCTGATGCCCGGAGAAACTGTGTGTTGTAGTTGCCTGTGATGGGAATAAGGCCTGGGAACGCTTCGGAATAGCAGCTGTACGGAAATGCAAGCTGTTATTTTCCCATTCGGTCATGGCTGTGATGCAGCTCCAAGACTGACTCTGAGTGTCTTCCAGTAAGTGTTTATGCTAATGACAACATACACACCTATTAGAAAAGTGTCTGGGTTTGATGTGGAGAGAAACACGTATTTCCTTTGTTTTGTTATAAATGGGCAAGCAGGCAGGTGATGCTGCTAGTGTGTTGCTAGTGAAGTGATCTATTGAAGTGCTAGCAAAGGCTAGATAGATTTATCAGCAACAGGAGTTGAGTGCCTGAGGTAAAGTTAAGTGCACTTCATGTTCCAAAACAGTAATTAGTTTAATGGGAAAGGAGGACAAAAATGGATCATTTGATATCAATGCTGAGCTTCAGTTAAAGTGAAGATTTACTTTCCATCCCAAATCTTATCTGAAAGTTTCTTTCTTCAGCAGAACAAGAAATGTTACAGTAAAGTTTCTGGGCTTTTCAGGCTGAGGGAGCTGGGTCTCTTGAGCTTGGAGGAGACTGAGGGATGACAACATTAATGTTTATAAATATGTGAAGGATGTGTGTCGAGAGGATGGAGCCAGGCTCTTCTCAGTGTCATCTGAGCAGATCTGTGATCTGTGGATTTGTAAGAGGATAGTCCTGTTGTTGCTAACATACGTGCATTCCTACTGTTAGCAAAGTCAGGTTCATTTAGTGGAGTTGAATCAAGGTTTCTTAGTGAAAGGACACCCAAGACTCATGACTGAGTTTTAGGTAGGCAAGTTTATTGCCAGCAAGATGTGCAGGCGGCTTAGTGCCACAAAGCTGCATGTACCATCTGTTACTGCCTACAGGATTTTATACACTTACATGTTTACAGAAGATGCTTACTTCTCAAAATTCAAAAAAAATCTTATGTGAAACATCTTATCCTGTTTTTCTCTGTCCGGTCATAAACCATCTTATCTTTTCTTTCTGTCAGGTTGGTTGCAAAACATCTTGCCTTCCCTTGTTTGACTTTCGAGGATTTGCGTCTTCCTCTAGATATCAGGATTCTGCCAGCTGCTTTTCTTCTTAGTATTTAACTACGTCATTGTATTCTGGTTTTCTTCTTAATGTCTAACTAAGCCGTCAGAGTGGATAAGCTGTCTGCCCCATGCTTTAGAGTTGTTCACTTTGCAAGCTGTTACGGCATATAGTGACACCTATGTTTAGATTCATAGAGTCATCATGACTGGAAAGGACCTCCAGGATCATCAAGTCCAGCCCTCATCCCAACAGCTCCCTAACTCCTAGACCACAGCCTTAAGTGCTCTAGTTACTAATTTCTAAATACATCCACAGTGACTCCACCAGCTCCCCATGTAGCCTGCTCTATTGCCCAACCACTCTGTCAGTAATGAACTTCCTAAGATTCAATCTAAACCTCCCTTAATGCAGTTTGAGGCCATTTGCTCGTGTCCTATCATTAGTAATTTGGGAGAAGCAAAAGCACACAAAAAAAGCAAACCCAAAAAAGAAAACCAAACAAAGAACAACTCAGCAACCTATCTTAGAATATACCTTAGAGGCTTGGTCATTGCTAAAGTCACAAAATGCTTGAATTTGCAGCACTTTTGATATAGGGTAATAGTGGCTGAACAATAGTGAAATGCCAGAAGACTTGAACTTTCCAGTATAAAATTACCTGTGGGTGGTTTAATGGCATTTGCCTAAGGATTTTTTAAAAATTCTCTGTGTACAAGCCATCAGAGCAATATTTATAGGCGTTGTGGCTTTGTTTTGTGTCTGAGAATAACTGTTGCTATCAGATGGTAATGTAAGGCACACCCAATTACAGCCAAGCCAGCTGGGTCAGGTTACCCCTCTCAGATATTAGAAAGACATATTAATTTAACTCTAAGTTCACTTTTTTCCTTTAAGAAATTGAAAATCCTCAGCCTGAGACTTGCTCTTCTGTCATTTCCATCTTTTTGTAGCTGATACGAAGTTTTATTTCCTGAATTTTTAGTAAAATAGCAGAGAACGAGGTGAAATGAGCAACATTTTAGATCATTGATTCATTGACCAAAAAATGAATGCAAGTGATTGTTACAAGCAGTGACCAAACCAAATTTTCTGTATAAGACAATCTTTATCTTTTGTGGAAAAACTAAGGAATCCTAGATCTGCTTTTTCTATGTGTCTAGGATTCAGAAGTAGTAATATTCAGCAAAGGTGGTAAATTAGGACGCATGTACATTTGCTTAATATGTACCAACAGTGCGTTCTTCCTGTCTGGGCATAAGCACTAGCTGTTTGACTCTTCTTTACTGACCTCCAAATTCCCAAACTGCAGGTTGCAGAGGACCTTGTTAACCGGTTACACCTCAATGCCCATGCTGACAAACTGGTGAGAACATACAGTGCTGGCACAAAGAGGAAGCTTTCTACTGCTGTGGCTTTGGTTGGTAAACCCCAAATACTTTTACTGGTGAGTAAAGACAATACTGTGCCTATGACAAATGAGCTACATTCATAAATGAACTACTTTGTATGTTGCTTCGAAGATAGATTTTGTAGGATTTCCTTATGTAGAAGAAAAACATTGATGTGAAATATACTGATACTTTATCTTTTCTGTACTTTGTGTGGAAGGTGAAAAAATAATGAAGAATTCGGCCTTAGAAAGACCAATTCTTACTTTAGTTAGTAATTCGGATTTGCTGGTGTTGACTATAGACCCATCTTTTTCAGGATATTCATGTTCCTTGCTCTGTAATGCTTCCTACATCTGGCTGGTTCTCGTATTTTTGTTAGAGTCACAAATCAAATTAAATACTCCTGAGTAATACTGATTTGAATTATTTATCACACATTGTTTGGTGCTTGCATCCTACTGGTTATTTAGGCTTGAAACTGGTCTTTCCAGTTCAAACAATGCCTTTTATACTGAAGATCAGGGAATTACAAAGCTTTGGGAACTGCTTCATTATGACACCACTTTGTCTTTCTTATCGTTGCTTATTGTTTCACTAAAGACGACTGAACACCCCTTTTTAAAGCCTTGGCTGGGAAGAGCTAATCCAGTTCAGAAGTGGAATAGACCTTTTAGAACTGCCCAGAGGGAAGGGAGTCTGCTTCCCAGATCTACGGGGAAAACTAGTACTAGTTATAGATCACAGGTTAAGTAGAACCAGACACAACTGGTGCTCTCAGAATTTGATTTTCAGAAGATCAGACACATTTTGCTGCCTCTAACTCCCTGTCATTGCGTCACTTCTCAGATTAATTATTTTATTTACATGTTTTGCTTCAACTGACCCTGGTTCAGTTAGTAAGAGAAGGGGATAATCTTAAATCAGTGCTTTTTCTGATTTTAGAAAATGCCTCAACTGGTTTTTAGTCTCTTTTGGGCAGCATGATGCTGAAAGTATCTATGTCAACATCTTGCTGCAAGGCACAGACTATTGCATATGTAATGGCAAGAGGAAAGGAAAATATCTAAACACATCAAATGCTTTAAAACATTTGGCTGGCTTTAGAAACCCAACAGATTTTAAAGGAGTTATTCAGTATTTTAAAAGAGGGGTGTTTTGTTTGTTTTTCTTTGTCTGGAAGTAAAGACATCAATGTAAATGATTAAATCTGCTTTTAGACTGCATCCAGGATCGTAGCTATTAATTTAAGGTGTAGTTTGGGTTGCTTGATTGGTTGTTAGCAGCAGACTGAACAGAATTATTTTTTACCTATTCCATCAGCATCAGACTGAATGTTTTCATTGTTTTTTTTCTTGAGAACTTTGTTTCCAAGTTTCAGTTGGGATTCCTTGCTGCAAATACATTGGCTCCTTAACAGATACTGATGTCTCTAATGAAATTCCATAGTATATAAAAAGCAACTGGCAGGATTTCCCTCTCCCTAGTTTTGTAGTGCCACAGGCTGGCTTTTGACACCCTGCTTCATTCCTAATGCTTCCATGAGCAGATAACATCAAAATTTCATTTCTGGAGGACAGCAGGATTGGGTAGGCAGGGGAAATGCAGTTTTTGCAGCTACACTTCTTTCTCCATCAAATCCATGAAATTTGTGTGGGAATGGGTTTGCCTGGCAATATACATCAGGCAGCACTGATGGGGTTGTTATTTATTGTGGGTGAAAGTCACTCTCAAAGGGACCCTGGGAATAACTGCTGGAGGATGTTGAATCTAAACATACTATTCATATCAGGACACGGGATGGACAGTGCAGGTAACTGGCAGTTATAAGACTCATCCACTTATGTGTACTCAAAGCAGATGTGCATTTATTTAAGGGGGCAACAGGCACCAAACTTTCTCAGAAAATGAAGAAAAATGCCTGCAAGTCTCTTAAAAAGTATCTTTGTATATACACTAGTAAACACATACATATATTTATAAACAATATGCTTATTATATTATTACAGATAATATTACAATTTATATTATATAAATATTATAATATTATAATCTATAAACATTAATTTCTTTAATAAAAAGTGCTTTCCCTAAATTTAGAAATGAAACTGTATGTGCTGAACAGAGAAAAACCAACCAAGGTCTATGTGATGAAACCTTCTGATAATGTGGGTGTTCTTAGAGGAAAATAGGTGGTTATTTCATGAGTTTTGTTAATTTCTCATGTGGGCTGGACCTGTGGTTTGCTCTTCCCATGCTGCTGTGTTGTCATAATCGTTTTTCCCGTAGGATGAACCCAGCTCTGGGATGGATCCCTGCTCTAAACGCTACCTTTGGAAAACCATCCTGAAGGAGGTTCAGGATGGCTGTGCAGCTGTGCTGACATCCCATAGGTAAAATCCTTGTCCTAGCAACTCACAGAATCGTAGAATATTAGGAATTGTAAGGGACCTCAAAAGATCTTATAGTCCAATCCCTCTGCCAGATCAGGATCACCTAGACCAAGTCACATAGTTTCCTGTTCTCCCTCCTCACCTGCTGCCAGATGAGAGAAGAGTATATTCTGAAAACACGTTCACTGTGTAATGTGAAACATGTCTTGTTCTTTTATGGCAATTCCAACCTGCTCATTAAAAAATGAACTTGCACAAATCCTAAATAATTTCTACTCTTAATGTTTGAGGGTCCAAGTGTTGTTCAAGGGGGCTGCAAACACAGAATATACTGTGCAATATATTCTTCCTTTTCTGTTCTTCTTCTAGTCAATGAATACTTGCTTGAAACTCCAGGTTATCCTTTTTTCAGCTGCCCACTGTACAAATTCTTACAAAAGCTAGCGGGAATGAAAATAACCTTCAATTTTATTAAGGGCAGTGTTTTGCATCAGCATATAAAGAGTATGCCGTGGCATCCTAAAGACTGGTGGCTTAGCTGTTCTCTGTATGCACTACTGGAAACGGTAGGAATAACCCTATCTTCTTAGAAGAGCCTGTCTGCATTAACTATCTTGTCAGTTCTCTGATATGGTCAGAGCTATATCAGTTTAATGGAGGAAACATCAATAATGTTTTGTAACATCTAGACTAAAATGGAATAAATTAAATATTCCCCCAGGGAATATACAGGGAATATACTAGAGTACATATAATTACATATAAAATGGCTTTAAATGAGGGAGAGATCATGAAAACATGCCCAGGGACGACAGAACTCATTATTCAAAATAACATTCTGACCAAATGAGGTTTGAAGCACAGATGAATCAGCAAAAGAAGGCAGCAAAATTTCCCTCAATATTTTCCAGGTATTAATTTAATTTTTCAGAGACTCTCAAAATGTAATTTTGTCTCTACATGTGTGTGATACATTACTGATGGAAAAATGTTGTCAAAAATTACTAACACTTTATTTATGGAATCTGAGTCATTGAAATCACATTACCTGCATTTGGTCCACAAGTAGTGCTTCCCAGCTCTCTCTCGTTTAGGAAATACAAGTTAGGTATCATGAATTAAATGGAATGATTTTCAAGAAACAGAGTACTTTGACTTCTGAGTCCATATTAAGAATCCTTAGTTGCCAGCAGGAGTAGGAAGGTTATTGTACCCCTGTATTTGGCATTGGTGAGGCCACATCTTTATTGTGTGCAGTTTCAGGCACCTCAAGACAAGAGAGATGTGAAGGTGCTGGAGCAGGTGTGGACAGCAACTAAAGTGGTGAAGGGCCTGGAGAATAAATCTTATCAGGAAAGACTGAAAGAGCTGAGGCTCTTTAGTTTGAGGAAGAGGAGGCTGAGAGGAGACTTCATCACTCTCTACAACTACCTGAAAGGACGTTGTGGAGAGGTTGGTGCTGATCTCTTCTCATAAGCAATTAGTGATAGAACAAGATGGGTAGGTTTAGACTAGATATTAGGAAAAACATTTTCACAGAAAGGGTGGTCAAGCACTGCAATGGGCTTCCCAGGGAGGTGGTTGAGTCGCCATCCCTGGATGTATTTAAAGATCATTTGGATGAGGTGTTGAGGGATGTGTTTTGGGGGAGAACTTGTAAGATAGGGTAGCTGGTTGTACTTAATGATTCCAGGGGTCTTTTCCAACCAGAGTGATTCTGTGAAGGCTTTTGCTTTTTGAATTAAAATATGCATATGCTAGCAAATAGCATATAACAAATTTGTTGGTTTATTTTGCTATTGGTAGGTAGTTACTCCTCATTAGATTTGTGGGAACTCTTTTTTCCCCTGTAAGTTAAAAAACATTTTGTTGCTTTCTTGTAATTTCATCATCTGGTGAAAAGGTTGAGGGAGCTGGTTTAGTTGTGAACTTGTAAGGTAGGGTAGATGGTTGGACTCACTGATCCCAGGGATCTTTTTCAACCAGAGTGATTCTGTGATTCTGTTGTCAAACACAAGCTAAACAGAAGAGAGTCATGGTCTCATTAGCAATATCCTATCAACACACAAACAACAAAATCCATCAAATTATAACTAATTACTCTTTTCGTTCCACAGATGAGTGATTTGAAGCAGATATAAGTACAGTAGTAGTGTACATATTCCATGTCTATTTAACATAACAATGTTGTGCCAGGTTGGAAGAAAAAGAAAATATTTTATACTATTCGTACGATTTGCTCAATGCCAGTCAGGATTTATTTGGGATTCTTTAAAAGACCATTCTCTTCAGAAGTGAATCTTTGTGTGTCTCAGTAAATAAGCATGTAAGATACAGAGAGTTTTCCTGTGCAAAAATTAGCTTTTGAGGACTATTTACTTAATTTTCAGAAACAGTGCTTAACTTCTGCTTTGACGGAAGAAGGAGAGAGGTTGCATTAACCGCCCAGAGCAGCCCAAATCCGTGTTATTTTGCAGCAGCTAAGGAATGTTATGCCAGGGAGAGCATAAGTAGTTCCTCCACCCAAAAGAGACTCAGCTAGCTTCCTGATACATGATAAGTCCTCTCCCCACATCTGTTCAGTCTAGTGGTTTGGCTGTTCTCACCATATCCCTGTTCTAAAGAGAATTGTTGCTAGGAGGGTACTAAATTGCCATGCTTGTTCAGTAAAGCACTTTGGACTGGCACATGGCTGAGCATCATGGCTTAACCTCATCCGGCAACTAAGCACCACACAGCCTGTAGGATGGGGAGGAGGTTAAAAATAAAAACCACCTCATGGGTTGAGATAAGGATGATCTAATAACTAAAATTTAAAAAGCATAATAATATTAGTATTAAATTAATATTTTATTCTTATTTTTAATAACAAGAAAGACAAATAGAAACCCAAGACAAGCAAGCGATGCACAATGCAATTACTTACCAGCCAAATGATACCTGAGCTGCAATCCACCCCTTTCAGTCTACTGCCCTCCATTAATATACTAAGCATGATGTTCTGTGGTATAGAATATCCCTTTGGCACAGTTCTGGCTATGCTCCCTCTCAGCTTCTTGTCCACCTGCTTACTGGCAGAGTCTGGAAAACTGAAAAATTCCTGACTTAAGATAAGCACTACATAGCAACAGCTATGTGTTACCAACATTATTCTCACACTAAATACAAAATACAGCACGGTACCAGCTATTAGGAATAAAATTATATCTCAGCCAAAACAAGAACACTGAAGCACATAAACAACTCTTGCTTAGCTGTCTCAGAAGAGTTGCTCAGTGTATGCAATGAATTGCAATAATATCAAACAACATTCCCCTTTGAAATGATGGCTATGTCCTGACTGCTGCCCAATGTCTAACGAGATGCTTTGGAAGAACTGATCACACAACCTTGTACAATATGTAGAATGACAGCACATCTGCCCTAAGCTTTACAAGTCAAAGTTCTTGTTTATCATCTGAAGGATTTGCAACTAACAGAATGCTGCATTTCCATATCCTAAATTCTGTTTGGATTGTAGTGGCTTGCAACTTTTGCCCTGCAATTAGATGAAGGGTACTGCTTTTTAAGAGTTTGTAGAATGCAAGAAGCAAGCTGAGCTAACTTCATTTTTTCCCCTCAACCTTTTAGCTGAGAATGACCAAAATTATCACAGGGAATAAGAGAGTTTGAGGCTTTCACACTCAGTGGCATTTCTGAGACTGCTTATAAGATATTTGTCTGTGGTAGGTAAAACCTTTGTATTGTGGCCAGAAATGTCCAAGTATTTCTGGGGTAAAAACACAAGTTTGGTTTAGGGTTCTCTTCTAGCTGTTATGTTGTGGTAACTTTTGGTGTATACTGAATAGGGTTACAATTGGGACTGTTGCTTTTTAAAGTCAAGGGTTTTGTGTAATAGCCTTTGCAACTGCCCACATTCCTTCTAACTAAAGTTAGATATAAATATTATTCTCTGTATTAATTATTGTTCGTTTTGTTTTCTTCCTTTTATGTTGCAGTATGGAAGAATGTGAAGCCCTCTGCACACGGCTTGCTATTATGGTCAATGGAAGTTTCAGGTGTCTTGGTTCCCCCCAGCACATTAAAAACAGGTATTTTATATGAACATTCTGTAATTACCTTCAACCTAAGAGCTACCTAGACAGTATAATAGTGCCAAGGCATAAATACTTAAGACTGCTAAGCATGTCTGTCTTTTCCTGTCATCATGTTAAAAAAAAGCCAATTAAGATATCTCAGGAAGATAAATCGACATGTGGCATTGCTAAATGTTTTGTATTCTGCACTGGTAATTGAACAATACAAATCTGTATCTAAAATGAAGCACTTCTATATTCAACCTAAGAAGTACATTGTGAGAATTCAACACGTTGAAGTGAAATAAGCTTTCATTCCTTGTGAGGATTTCTTGTAACAGGGAAAAGCACTTTAAACAGGTCGGCAGACAGTAAGGTAATATATTTTGAACCATCTCTGCTCCCTACTGAATTCACTGGCAGTTGCAGCAATCGATGCTGGTTTTCTGCATCCTTTTCCTGTGTATGAGCCTCACTTCTGTTTGAGCTCTGATCATCAGTTACTGTCTGTTAATGAGAATGTTTATTTAGAAGACAGGCTCAAACCACAATAAAGAAACAGGATCAGAAGCTGAGGGGAAAGTTGCTGCATGTTATAGCTAGAACATTTATGTTCAGTAATCAGTAGAATTTTTATGAGACCCAGACAGTCAGCTGTGTAAAATGGTACAACTTGTGCTCAAGCAGTGAAGTTACTCTGCTCTGTACTAGCTCAGCATTTAGCACTCTAAGTGCAGACACATTTAACAGTGTAAACAGAATTGGATCTCTTCTTTTAATCATTGAGACAAACTTTTAGCTAGAGACATCACAAACTAGATGATGAAAAGAAATTGTGATCCAGATCTATGTTTCTGGTCATTCTGCGTGGCTGTACTCTTTTTATTGTGTTCGTGAAGCTTTCAGAGCAGCCTCTATTTCTGGAGGCATGAGAAGTCAATTGCTCTTCAGCAGTTTCTGCTAATTTTGTAGCCAGCTCCTTGTCTTTGCAATCCTATCTCTTATTTCCAATTTCCATAGCACAGAGCAGCCTGTTGTCCCACGAGCTGCAGTACTGTAACATGGGTGCAGGCACCTTCTCTTACTTTTGTAGCAAGAGATCAAAGACTTGAGAGGAAAAAGCAGACCTTGGATGGGGAAAACTGCTTTGTGGAGATGTATGCATCCCCTAATAAGGAAAAATGGTATTACTTAGACACGTGAGTTCATTAAGATAGCTGATATAAATATGGGTGTCTCTTTTCTGTATTTCAGATTCCCGGTCTTCTCAGCTTGATCTTTGATAAGGCAAAAGCAGACATTTAACAAAGGCTAGATTCACCTTTCTCTTCTCAGTGACTGTGATATTTCCTCACCAGCCCTGAGATTTCCTTTAGCAGCATCTTTTTATCCACCTTCTAAGGAAGCAAAACACCATAAACATATTTACAAGTACACAGCATATTCATATAAACAGGACAGTTATTTCTCAATTTGTTGCACTGTCTCTGTAGATATAGAACTCTTTCAGAAAACAGTAAACAGTGATCTTGAGATGGTGGAATTCATGGTCCTTAGGGAAGTGAAGAAGATACTCAACAAGTTTGCCTCTTTGGACTTCAGGAGAGCGGATTTCGGTGGACTAGAGACCTCATTGGTAGAGTGCAATGGGATAGAGTCCTGGAGGAACTGGGAACCCAGGAAAGCTGTTTAAGATTCAAAGACCACCTCCTCCAAACTCAGGTTCCATACATTCATCCGTGGCAAAAATGCCGGGAGGTCTGTGTGGATGAGAAAGGAACTTGTGGACAAAAAAACATAAGAGGGAAGCCTACAGATTGGAAGTGAGGAAGGAATATAAAGGAATTGTCTGTGCAGCCAGAGATTGAATTGGTGAAGCCAAAGTCCAGAGAGAGTTAAATCTGGCCAGGAACATTAATAGCAGCATGAAAAGCTTCTGTAGGTATATTGGTCATAAAAGGTAAACTAGAGAAAATATGGGATCCTGTAAGGAAACAGGTGATGGGACGTAGAGAAAGCTGAAGCACTCAATGACTTGTTTTGCCTTGATCTTCATCAGAAAACTCTCAAGCAATGCCACCCAAGTCACAGTCTAGTAAGAGGTTTCCCTGCCCCCATGGTAGGGGGATTGGAGTTAGAGGAGTTCTGAGATCTCTTCCACCTGAAACCATTTTATGATTTAATCAAATAAGCACAGAAGAATAAATGATGTCACGTGCTGGAAGTATCTTCAAATTTATTCTGAAGATACTGAGTTAGCAGGTCAGCTGTTAGGAATCAAGACTGTACAAGTGCTTCCTTTAAATTCTTCAAAACAAGGTTATGCCAAGAATATTTGACAGTCATATTCATAGCAACAGTTTGTTTGAAAGCATTATAACTTTGAAAAACACACACCTTCTCTACACTCAGAATGTTTTATATTATCAGCAGATTTGTGTTCCTTGTAATTTCATGCCAGTTTATGTTGGTGCATTCATGTGGGATGGTATGTGCTCTGGATGCCAGTAGCACTGAAGTTTTTCACTGAAACTCTATAACTGAAGTTGCATTAAAACTTGTTTGCTCCATTAAATCCCTGTAGCTCTTGATGTATTGATTGACTTTGTCTCCAAATTTTCCACACTTACTGTTCTGGAGCTTATTGAAGTTTGCTAAAACTTTCAACTTTTTATTAGGAAAAAAACAGTCAGTAGATTTATCACAGGAAATAATTGTAATCCTAGAGTTCTCTAAATTTGTTCTGATTGCTTAATCATTCTCTGGGCTTCTGGGAGCAATGCTACTGTGACAGAACAGTCTTAAAACCTCAAATACATAAAGCTGTTAAATTTATTTTATCGTGCAGTGAAGACATTCCCATTATTTCTTTGTAAAACATTTGCTAAGTCCCAGGGAAAAGCCAAAGGCTGTCCCTGTGCAGTGCTCCATCCTAAGCCTCAGGCTATCACACACATGGTAAATAAAGTAATTGTTAGATTAAGAGACCCAGTGCCTCTGCATAATTCATGTTCTGAACATATTTGAAGAAAATTTACAAATTTGCTTCCATGTACCTTATGAAGGGCATCTATGTTAGGTGAGAAAGGAGAAGAGAGTTTTCTCAGTTTCCACTCTGCCTATGAACATCCTGAAAAACATCCAGGTTTGAAAGAGGATTGTGTTACTGTTCCTTCCTCTTTTCCTTACCTCCCTACGATTTTATAGCCCTATCAATCTTACTGCTGTACAGAGCAAACCATTGTTCTTTCTAAAGTGATAGACTGCCAGAATTTCTAAATCTACTCTTGGGAAACACCTTCCTTAACCACCATCTCCACTGATACAGTCACAGTCAGTATTTGTTGTTTTTTCTCTATGCTGAACACTGTCTAGTGTATTTATCCCTGGCACCATCTCACAGTGAAACCCCTGTCATCTTACATTTGAACAGAACTATTCCATGAAGCAGTGAAGGAAAGCATAAGCAAAACCAATTTTGTTGTATATGATTTACATCTGAATTGCTCACACCATTACTGTGTAAATTAATCATGTTAGTAATACACATATTCATGTTCACCCACAAAAGTATTTCCCAAATAAATTAATAGGGACCAGAGTCTGTAAGAAGAAATTTCTTATAGTAAGAAATTCCTCACTCTGAGGGTGTTGAGACACTGGAATGTGTTGCCCAGGGAGATTGTGGCTGCCCCGTCCCTGGAAGTGTTCAAGGCCAGATTGGATGAGGCTCTGAGCAACTTCACCTCGTGAGAGGTGTCCCTGCCCATGGCAGAGGATTGGAACTGGGTGATCTCTGAGATACCTTCCATCCTAAACTGTTTTGGTTATTGTGGTTTTCCTGTCAGATTGTACAGGGAGGTTTTGTGGGTTTTGTTTTGTTTATACTTTTTTTCTTTTTAATTTGTTTTTATTAATAAGTAGCTCCTAATAAGTTATTCTGTAGACTGACTTTCATTGTTTTTTACAAATATATGTGACCTAGCCTTGAAGACTGGAAGGAGAGAAATCTAAATACTAAACACTGTATGAATATGTAAACCAAATGAAACGGTCATACAGCTTTAGTTGGAGGCCTGTGTCTAGTGGAGTGCCCCAGTGATCGGTGCTGGGACCGGTCCTGTTCAGTCTATTCATTGATGACTTGGATGAGGGATTGGCATGCACTGTCAGCAAGTTTGCTGACGACACAAAGCTGGGTGGTGTCGCCGACACCCCAGCAGACTGTGCTGTCATCCAGCAAGAACCTCGACAGGCTGGAGAGCTGGGCTGAGAAAAATCTAATGAGCTATAACAAGAGTAAGTGCAGAGTCTTGCATGTAGGCAAGAACAACCCCAGGTACCAGTACAAACTGAGGACTGACCTGTTGGAGTGTAGTGTAGGGGAAAGGGACTTGGGGGTCCTGGTGGACAACAAGATGACTATGAGCCAGCAATGTGCTCTTGTGGCCAAGAGGGCCAACAGCATCCTGGGGTGGANAATCCGTAATGATTCTATGATTCTATGATTAATGATAAAATGACTCCTGTACTGCAACAAATGCCAGTAGCAGCATGTTTTGATAATACATGGAATTACATTCGCATATTTCAAGATTTCTTGCTCTCTTTTGATTGTAGCTGAGTCCATTAAAAGTATTTCTCCCCCCCCCCCCCCCCCCGCCTCCCCCGGTGATTACATCTTGATGGAAACACACAGAATTATTTTATTTGCTTTTTCTTTAGTCCCATTCCAGCCTGTAAATTATAGGTTTGATAGATGTGTGAGGATGGCTTAATAGGCTGCTTTGGAGCTCTGTTAAATTTCCTTCTTCCCTATGGTGGGAAGACTCAAGGATTATTGATCTTTCCCTCTCACTATGCTCTCAGCCCTTGGCAGATGCGAAGACCATAGCCTTGGACTGAATACAGCTTTGTCAGATGGTGGTACAAAATTCTGCCCTGAATGTTATGGGTAAGATCCAGCAAGATGCTAATGTTAAATGCAAAAGCTTCACTGGGATATAAAAAGGGATGCTGCTTCCAATGTAGGAGACTTGATCCATTTTTCCACCTCCTGTGCAAGCCTGTTGGAAAAATGCTCATCTAAAAATGTGTTCTCACTACAAATGTGTTTGGGTTTCTGCTCCCAGCTCTTGAGCCCTGACTGTATTTACCGATGTTTAAACAGCTTTTAAGTACCTTCAGATATTTCTCTGTAGAATAATAAGTGTTGGATTTCTTTAGAAAGGCCTTTGTTGCAGGTGGCAGATTTGTGAGTAATGCCAAGAAAGATGTTAGCTGGAAAGAACAAACTGAAAGGCAATTTCCCAATAGTCCTAGCCATGTGGTAACAGTTGTGCCTGTTAAAGCATAATTTTAGGTGCCTCCTGCCAACTGAGTCAATTACTGTGAATGGATTGCATCTCAATGTTCTCTCCAGTATTCTCCATTCTACTTAGTTTTTTTCTAAAAATTCACAGAAGCATTTCCATGTTTGATACAGCTGGCCAGTCCTCTGGGAACAATGGTTTTGGATACCATCCTTCATTCTAGGCCATCTGGACACACTTTTAGTATCTGAGAAACCCATATCAGTTTTAAAAATGCTGGACAATTATCAAGTCTTTTCTCAAATTTTATTTGCAAGCCATTTGATTAAATTGCCCAACAATTAGTCTCTTTGTTATATCAGAGTTAGAATAGAAAATGTGTTGGAAAGTTATTTACACTTTTTTTTCCCTTTGGTATAAGATTGAGATTATTGTGATGCTTTTCTCAAACTCACATGTAGATTTCTTAAACTGCACGAAAGACAATTAAGTGTAAGGAATATTTCAGCCCTCAGGAGAAACAGTGTTTTCATACCAACATACACAGATACACAGATGATTAGGGCTTGGAAGGGACCCGCAGAGGTCATCAAGGCCAAACCGCTGCCTGAGCAGGACCATAGAACCTAGGGCAGGTCACGCATGAACATCCAGATGGGTCTGGAAAGTCTCCAAGAGGAGACTCCACACCCTCTCTGGGCAGCCCATTCTAGTGCTCTGTGACCCTTACAGTAAAGAAGTTCTTCCTCAGGTTGAGGTGGAACTTCCTGTGCTCCAGCTGGCATCCAGTGCCTCTTGTCCTGTCAACAAGGCACAAGTGAAAAGAGATTGTCTCTTTCTTCTACACTCAGCCCTCATGGATTTATATACAGTGATTACATCCCCTTATAGTCTTCTCCTCTCCAGATGGAAAAGCCTCAGGTGTCTCAGTGTTTCCTCATAAGGCAGGTGGCTCCAGTCCCTTAATTATCCATGTGGCCTCTGTTGGACTCTCTCAAGCAGATCTCTGTCCCTCTTGAACTGATCACGTCTGATTTAACAGCTAAATTCAAGTGGAATAAGTTTTCATCTCCATTTGTGGATGCTGGAAAGAGAGTTATTTTCTACTTCATGTGAAATGAGTAGTATATACTAGCATATATATAGTAGCATATACTAGCAGTAGGATTCTTATATGCCATAAAATATGGAAGTGAACATAAATTATATTCCTGTTGACTAGGAAAAAAAGTTCATTTTTGCATGAAAAAAGTATTTAAAGCAATGGATATGTATTCATGTGATATTAATTTATCTACCCAAAGGAAAAGTGTGAAGGAAAGAGTTCTTACAACTTTAACAACACACGGTCTGGAAGCTCAGAAATGAGCAATGTCTTTGCACTCTCATATGACAGTGTAGTGTTAATTGCGCCCTAGCTGTGTGTGTGCATTGCAGGGTATGGTGTTCTAAGTTTACACCATATCCTCCATGGGACATTGTTTTATATCTATGTATCTGATTTCTTATTCTCCTCTGAGTGTGTAACCTGTACTGTTTTTGCTAGACATCTCTCAAACTGTTTTAAATACAGTGTTATCTGCACTTATTGAACAATGCTTCATAGACATCAATGTCTACATTTTCCACAATACTTCTAGAAAACTGGATTTGAAATACTAATTCTCATTTTATGGGGGAGTAGTTGAAGTGTGATGGTCTACAACAATTAGAGTAGTCTGCCTGAGCTCTTTATGGCCATTTGTTTTTATTTTCTGTTTGTTCAGCATTGCATTCAAAGTACATCCCCTGTCATCTTCTGCTGTAGCTGTGGGTGTTGATGGAAGCACTACTCTGCTAATGCCTTCTGTGTATTGGAACCCTAGGTCTCAAGGAAAAGAGAGACCTAGCATAGGAAAACAGTATCAATGAATAGGGTTTAAGTGAGTTGCCACCATCACACAGGTGTAGTTGGGTGAAAGGGTAGGATACTGTTTCCTCAGGATCATACCAGAACAATGAGACATTTCTTCCCTTTTCTCAATGTCTTCTAGATACTGCAGTAAACAAAGGCAGGTTGGAGGGAGTACCTTCAATACATCTTGTAAGGCATGAAAGAAGAGATGCTATGTGATTAAGTAATTAAGATTTATTAAATAATGCAAATATAGCAATGTTAGAAATTTTATTTTCACAGCTGATCTCCATCCTAGTGCTTTTTAATTTGAGAATTTGAAAAGGTCCTTTTAATAGACGTTTTAGTGTGGAATATCCTGCTTATTAGTTTCTTCTTCCTTAAAGCTCCCAGAATGCTAGAAAACAATGATATGAACCCAATATCAATGTTATTTTCTCTCTTTTAACTGCTGAGGCACAGAAGGCAATTTGGGGAAGCAGTTTTGCTTCTTTGCATGTCCTGCTATCAGCCTTGCACATAATTAGAGCTTCTGTTCCTGTTTCTCTCGGAACGGGAAGTATAAATAACAGAAGTAGATCTCTGATACTTGTGTGTATGTGCAGTCCTGCAATCTCACACATGGACAGATTTTGTGCATGCATGTGTATACAGAGTTGGCAAGGGGTTTTTTAGGGTTTTAACAAATATTGGGACATTACATTTAAGCACTTAAAGGCCTACACTGTGTGCAGGTTGTACCCTGCTCTGCTCATAACCTGAGGCTGTCACTGCTATTGCAATTGAGTACAGAAATTACCTTTTTAGATATCTTGATACGAAATTCTGGAGTGCATGCACAATACACTGTATCTATGTTTCTGTCATTAACCTGGAAGGGAGTAGAACACTTCCTATATGAGGAAAGGCTGAAGGTCTTTTGAGCTTGGAGAAAAGGAGACTGAAGGATGACCTCATCAAAGTTTATAAATGTGTGAAAGGTGAGTGTCAGGAGGATGGAGCCAGGCTCTGCTCAGTGTTATCTAGTGATAGGATAAGGGGCAATTTGTGCAAGCTGGAACAGAGGAGGTTCCACATCAATATGAGAAGGAACTTATTCCCAGTGAGGGTGACAAAGCACTGCAATGGGCTGCCCAGGGGAGTTGTGGAGTCTCCTTCTCTGGAGACGTTCAAAACCCTCCTGGATGTGTTCAAGTGCAACTTGGTCTAAGTGATCCTGATGTGACAGGGGGATTGGGCTGGATGATCTTTTGAGGTCCCTTCCAATCCCTCATGTTCTGTGATTCTGTAATTACAAAAATGATTAAACAAAATCTAAGAAGAATATATGAAAGACAGCTTCTGTAGTTTGTTATGTTTGCTTGTTTGTTTGCATTTAATCAAGCTTATTTGTTCAGCCACACTGCAGTTGTTACAGACAGATCTCACACTTTGCAAGTGCAAGTAACTGGACATTTGCATTTGATTTAGGCTTTTTTTATTTAAGTGACTATTTCAAATTGAATAACTTTTTTTTCCCTTTCTAGATATTGTCTTTAGTGTTTAGATATTGTTTTCAGTGTTGTTCAAGCTTAGTTCTCTTCATAAATTGTACTCGTGGCTAGGGTTGTAAGGAGAATGACCTGAATCTGTATCCCAAGCACATCATAGTAACAAATTATTCCCTCTCTTTGATTTATGGCATATATTCTAAAAGATACAGTTCCATGCAGACATTAAGTGGCAATGTTCTCGTCATTAACTTTTATTTTGTCATCCAATAATGTCATTTTGAAGTAATCTTTTGATCAGTCAGACTACTGCATACTTAAGAAGTATGCACACTATACTTCCACCAGGAAACTTTCTGGGATCTGTAATGTTTTGATGTATATATAGCACAGTGTTCTGCAGGAAATGTAATCTTTGATTAGTGGGGAAGGAAGCCTGTGGATGATTAGATGTGTTTCTTATTCAGCAAAGTTGACAAAATAGGGTTATATTCTTGCTTTCCTGAGGTTACATTAAGCAGTTTTGTTTGGGTGATAGAAGAGGTGCTTAACAGGCTTTAAGAAGAGTGTGATTCAGTCAACTGGTCATTCTGGATGATACTCCAAGATAAACCAGTGATTTCACAGAATCACAGAATATTACAGGTTGGGACCTCACAGAATATTACAGGTTGGGACCTCGAAAGACCATCTAGTCCCATCCCTCTGCCACAGCAGGATCACCTAGACTAAGTTTCACAGTAACATATCCAGGTGGGTTCCTCAGTTCAAGAGGGATGTGGACCTGCTGGAGAGAGTCCAGCGTAGGGCAATGAGGATGATGAAGGAGATGGAGCACCTCCTTTATGAGGAGAGGCTGAGGGAGATGGGTCTCTTTAGCTTGGAAAAGAGGAGACTGAGGGGTGACCTCATTAATGTATGTAAATATTTGAGGGGTGGGTGTCAGGAGCATGGCGCCAGGCTCTTCTCAGTGTCATCTAGTGATAGAATGAGGGGCAACGGTTGTACACTGGAACATAGAAGGTTTCACATTAATCTGAGAAGGAACTTCTTCCCAGTGAGGGTAACGGAGCACTGGAACAGGCTGCTAAGGGTGGTTGTGGAGTCTCCTTCACTGGAGACGTTTAAGACCCGCCTGGATGTGTTCCTGTGTGACTTGGTCTAGGTGGTCCTCCTGTGTCAGGGGGATTGGACTAGATGATCTTTCGAGGTCCCTTCCAATCCCTAATGATTCTGTGATTCTGTGATTAAACATCTCCACAGAAGGAGACTCCACAACTCCCCTGGGCAGCCTGTTCGAGTGCTGAGTCACCCTCACTGTGAAGAATTTCCTCCTCAGATTGATGTGGAACTGCCCGTGTTCCAGCTTACACTCATTGCCCCTTGTGCTGTCACTAGATAACACTGAGCAGAGCCTTGCTCCTTCCTCCCGATACATGTTTATAAGCTTTAATGAGGTCACCCCTCAGTCTCCTCTTCTCCAAGCTCAAGAGACTCAGCTCCCTCAGCCTTTCCTCATCAGGAAGGTGTTCTACTCCCTTCATCTTCTATTTGGTTTTGTTCATTTTCAGGCAAGTGCTCTTGCAAGGGTTGAAGTAAAAAAAAACAACCCATGTATTCGTTTATTGTTAAAAAGAAAGAGAAGTGTATTGATAATGGTCTTTATTTTTCACCCGTTATAATAAACAAGATTTCATGGGTCAATCTTGAACAAACATCTTTGTAGTACTTCCAGGATCCCTTGTGACCATCCCAGTGTAGCTGTGTGTTAACAAGACACTGAGTTCCAGCAGTGGCTCTCCTTGTGCCCATTCAAATCTCAGAACCAAACCCTGTGAGGAATGGGTGAAAAGGAACTTGGAGAAGTGAGGATTATTTGATCTGAGCCAACTGACAACATGTCTACCTAGTATCTATGAGAATTTTCAGCCTTTGGGCAACTAAGTCCACTTCCATTCCCATTTCAGGGTTGTAAAGGGCACCAGGAACATAGCCAGGGGATTTCCTTATCAGTATAGCTCTGTCTATACTTTATTCCACTGTGTGACTGCAGCTTGTGTAGACACGTATCTGAAATACTTTTAGAACATCTGTTGCTTGAATGTCGCAGACTTGACTTCCTATTTGCAATACTTGTACTGAAACAACCATGTGATCAGATCAAAGACCATTCTGGCACACATCCTTTCTATGACAGAGGCCAGGAAAGAAAAGTACAGGAACCAAATAAGGACATAAGGTTACTTATCCATATTATTCAACCACCTTCAACAATTTGTTTCTTTGAGGCTTCCTAAACTGCAGGTGATGTGGGTCAATTAATTCCCCCAACTCTGAATTTCTCTAGTCTCGTATTCAACTCTTGTCAAGTTCCTGCAGCCAGCACATCCAGGGTCAATTAGTTGTGCAGTTTGTCCATGTAATATAAAGAAAAATTATGATTCTCTGATTATATGATTCTATGTTGCATTGCATTCTCTGTAATGTAATTTAATGTCTCTGTTACTGCATGAGAAATCTAGGAGATAGGAATCATTCCTTATTTACATTTCACAAAGGATCACCCAGATTGGAAAAGACTTGTAAGATCAGCAAGTCCAATCGTTAGCCTAAGAATGACATGCGCTTGCCTAAAGCACATCCTTCAGCACCATGTCTGCACAACCCTTAAATATCTCAAAGGGTTGGGACTCCACCACCTCCCTGGCAAGCTGTTCCAGTAACTGACCACTCTGTCAGTGAAGATATTTTTCCTGATGTGCACTCTAAACTTCCCTTGGTGCAATGTTTCGACCATTTCCTTCTCTTCTACCACTTTTTACTTGATTGAACAGACCAACCAATACCTCACTACACCCTCTTCTCATGTAGTTGCAGACAGCAACAAAGTCTCCCCTCAGCCTCCTTTTCTTTAGACTAAACAGCCCAAGTTTCCTCAGCTGCTCCTCATAAAATTTATTTCTTAAGCCATTAGTGCTTTTGTGCTCTGTAAAAACATACTTTGGTTCCCTTGTTATCTGAGCTGCTCAGCTAGCCTGAAGACCCATGTAATTGATGGTGTGGTATTCTCAGACACATTTTGTAGTCCTTGCTAAGCTCATGCTTCTGCTGCTGATGGGAGTGTTCATACTGAAGTTATTTACTTTATAATCAGTCTCAGAAAGTATGTTCTTTTCAGTCTCATAGTAGCAATCTTAGTAATTACTAAGTTATACACCCAGACCTGCTAATGAGCTGAAAGTCAAGTATGAAGGTTGTGGGGGAAGAGGAAAAGTATTGTTGTGTCAGAGTGTGTGTTTTTGTGTCTGTGTGAGTACACAAATGAAAATGAAAGTGTTGTTAAAGTAATGTGGTAGAAGTTAGTAGTGGAAAATATCTTTATTGAATAGCTTTGGAGAGACAATGATTCTTTTGCAGCAGATGGCTGCTGAACAGGTGTTCTGGCTCAACCAGAACACCTGGTTCAGCCATTTTAACAGTAGTGTTTCACTCCTTAGGTCTTGAACTATCAGGTGCTAAAGGTTTGAAGCTAACCGTGCTAATCAAAACAGATTGTGCTTTTCTCTGTAGTTTCAGTGTGGATTTCTGAATTAATTATATTGTCTGAATCAGAGAGGAAAACTGTGGAGAAAAAATGATCAACTCCATTTATATTGCCTCAGTTAGGACTGCAAGCAGCTTGCTGATTATAGCAAGGGGAAATGTTTAATGCTGATCAGCTAATGCTGTATGAGAAGCTCTTGTGCTAAAACAGATTATAAAATCAAGGTATAGAAGCATCATAATTTGACTACCACAAAGAAAGAAGATCTTTAAAAGATTTTCCTTTGCACTGTACTGGTATATAGGCCATTAATAATTTAGAATTAAGCCATAGCTGCACAGATTTCTCTGCCTTTATTAATCAAAATTTGATTCATTTTTTTGGAAACTACATTGTATGAAGCAATTTCATTTTATGAGACTGTTAGAACATCTCCATAAGCCAGTGGCTATGTAAAAATGCCAGAAAACGGATCAGAATCAATGATCTCTTGTGAAATGCTGCCTTGGTTTGGTTGCTAATAACATTGAGCACCCTTGTTAACTACATCCATCTTTGTAACGCCTTCTCTTATCATCATATGCATTCTTTTAGCTCAAGTAAAACAGGTTTGTGCTCTGTTCCTGAGGGTTTCAGGGTCAATCCTCACAGCCAGAGGAAGGTTTCCTAAGACCATATTGAAATAAGATGTAAAACCAGTCGCATAAATCCAGGGACAATGGATAGTGTATGCTGGCTCTGAACACGTGTCTCAGCCTATGTTTGGGCCAAGAGGAGTGAGTGAAGAGACAGAGATGAAATGTTGGATTAGCTAAGCAGAGTTGGCCCTGGTTTGTACTTGGATGGGAGACAGTCTGCATACACCAGGTGCTGTAGACTTACCCTACTCCAGCAGGGGGGTTGGACTCATATGATCTTTCGAGGTCCCTTCCAACCTGTAACATTCTGTGTTTTAAAACATTTCATTAGGGGTCTATTAAGTGTTAATAAATTGTTGCAAGGCAAATAAGCCACTGCTTTGGATTCCACTTTATTCTTGTTCTCTTTCGTGTACCAGCACTGTTCATCTGCCATGTTTCACTGCCAGTGAATATTTGGTACCCCGGAGCTCGGACCTAATAGGCTTTAATTGATATAATGTCCTTTAGGAACCAGTAAACAGGATACTGTATCTAAAATGCTTCTTCCACTCCATTTCAAGCAGTTCAGTAACTGCATTTGACTGCAATTAAAAAATCAGCAAAAAAACCCAAGCAAAGACTAAAAAGCCCTACAATAATTTGTTTGTAATGGCGCTTTTCACACAGTGAATTTATGCAGAAGCTGCCCCAATCATACTTAAAGTGTAGCAACTATGCTTTTGTTTTACACAAGGGAATAGGATTCTTCTGTGAGAAGTTCTTTGGAAATGATATTTTGAATTCATGTGAAATCCCATTAGAGGAAAATCTGCAGTCTAGGATTTGGAAGGTTTCCTTGCTCTGACATCAATGAAAATTTTATTGGTTTATAGCAATGGAGATTCTGATCCCACAGAAAATAAAAGTTAAAGCTCTTACTTGGCTATACATTCATTATACATGAGGAACTTGTGGTGGTCATGTGTTTTGTAGGGAGTCACTCAAAGAGCAGTTAAACTGGACATATGTCTCAGAATAGTCCTTTCTGGTTTTTATTACATTTTGATTGATGTTCTGTAGACATTTTTTCATATTGGAAAAGGGCAGTATTGTAGAGTGTGCTGTGATGTATTCTTCTTTGATCATGTGCAAATACACTTCATACCTATCAGATCCAATTAACCCAAATGCTATTCTGAATCAGATGTTACATAAGGAAAGAAATGGGAGAGGAGAGCATTGATATGAAGCAGTAATAAATAGAATCATAACTAGAAACCAGGGGACAAGTGCAGAGTCCTGCATCTGGGGAGGAATAACAAACTCCACCAGTACAGGCTGGGAGGTGATCTACTGGAAAGCAGTCCTGTGGAGAGGGACCTGGGGGTCCTGGTGGACAACAGGTTAACCATGGCACAGCAATGTGCCCTGGTGGCCACGAAGGCCAATGGGATCCTGGGGTGTATTGGGGGGAGTGTGTCCAGCAGATCGAGGGAAGTTCTTCTCCCCCTCTACTCTGCCCTGGTGAGGCCTCATCTTGAGTACTGTGTTCAGTTTTGGGCCCCCCAGTTTAAGAGGGACAAGGATCTACTGGAGAGGGTCCAGCGGAGGGCTACGAGGATGATTAGGGGACAGGAGGGCAAGGCTTATGAGGAGAGGCTGAGGGACTTGGGGCTTTTTAGTCTGGAGAAGAGAAGACTTAGGGGAGATTTGATCAATGTTTATAAGTATCTGAAGGCTGGCCAGGAGGGGGGGGACAGGCTCTTTTCACTTACTCCCTGTGATAGGACAAGGAGCAATGGGTGTAAGTTGCAGCAGAGGAGGTTCTGCCTCAACACAAGGGGGAACTTCTTTGCTGTGAGGGTCACAGAGCACTGGAACAGGCTCCCCAGGGAGGTTGTGGAGTCTCCTTCTCTGGGGACTTTCAAGGCCTGCCTGGATGCGTTCCTCTGTGATCTGTGTTAGATAGTTTTGTCCTGCTGCGGCAGGGGGGTTGGACTCGATGATCTCTTGGGTCCCTTCCAACCCCTAACATCCTATGATCCTATGAACTAGAGTTAAGGATTTGACAATGAGTGACTGTGAAGCTGGAGAGTGGAGAAGGTTGAGTAATGCTGGAATGAAAGATGTGGAAGTGGTGGTCAGAGGGAAGACTGAGGAAGGGGCAGCTTTCTATGGGCATATGGACAGTGCTGTCTGTGTTGCCTTTCTATCAGTCCCTGGTAACAGGGAGCAGCAGCAGAGGAAAACTATTCTGACTTAGCTTTTGCTGTTATTTTACCTTAGCAATTAAGCCAGAATGTGAGTCCTAAATTCAAACACAGAGCTGAAAAGGAGAGCTAGGAGGGGAGAGACACAGCAACAGCCCCATGTTGTCCCAGCTCTCAGCTGAGCTCTACACTTACACCTTGCTCTGGGAACTCACGCAGCGTAATTTCCATCACCTGAGTAATGTGCATAAGAATATGGTTGCTATTGCAGTGTTCATGGCTTTATTGCAACTCTCCCAACGAAATATTGGCAGTGAGTAAATCTAATTAAAAATAGTGTGTTGGTTAGACTGCCTGTGCTTAACTTTTATTATGTGGACGTTGAAAAAGAGAGGTTAATTTCTTAAATTATTCTGAAGCGTAGTGTGACCATAGAAGTAAAGAAAATTCATCAGCTTTGCCATCATCTCCCTAAATACCACTATACTTCCCTTTGTGTATCTGTAAAAAAAGCTGTATTAGAAATGCAGAAATATGCAAATGAACGTGCAGCTTTGTTGAAAGATTTGGAAAAATGTTACAGGCCCGTTTTTCTAATTAGAAAAGATAGGGCCTATTTTTTACCTCTAATACTGACTGGTAATCATAATAAATTTTGCTAATCATTCAAAGCAATGTAGCTGATAAAGCACAATGTGGTTAAATACAGGTGTATAGGATACAGAAATATTCTGTAATGATTAAAACTATAAGAATGACATAGTGTTTCTAATTGTAATAATTACTTTAACATCCTCCACATTTAAATGCTGCTGTTTAATAGTTTAATCATAAAATTGAGGCCCTTCACGGGCAGCTAGTAGCGGCTTCCAGGTCACAGGGTCTGGTCCTCATGGGGGATTTCAACCACCCCGACATCTGCTGGAGGGACAACACACCAAGGCACCAGCAATCCAGGTTGGTTTTGGATTGCATTGAGGACAACTTCCTCCTTCAAATGGTGGAGCAACCAACAAGAAAAGATGCTGTGCTGGACCTTGTTCTCACCAACAGGAAAGGGCTGGTGACCAGTGTGAGGCTCAGGGACAGCTTTGGCTGCAGCGACCATGAAGCCATTGCATTTCAGACTCTCAGGGCAACCAGGAGAAAGTGTTCTAAGCTTACGACCCTGGAATTTGGGCGTGCAGACTTTGATCGCTTCAGGGATCTGCTGGCCAAAGTATCTTGGGATGAAGCCCTTGAGGGAAAAGGGGCCCAGGACAGCTGGTTAGTATTCAAGGAATCGCCACCTCTGTGTCCAGGAGCAATGTACACCAACAAAGAGGAAAGCAGGGAAGAATGCTAGGAGGCCTCCTTGGCTGAACAAGGAGCTCCTGGACACACTGTCACACAAAAAGCAACTCTATAAGAAGTGGAAGAGAGGACAGCTAGAATGGGGGGTATATAAGGAAGCTGCCTGATCAGCTAGAGATCTGGTTAGGAAAGCCAAGGTACAATTTGAATTGGGCCTGGACAGGGAGGTCAAAGTGAACACCAAGAATTTCTACCGGTATATGAGTGGTAAGAAGTCTAGGGAAGGTGTGGGCCCCCTCAGAAAGGAAACAGATGATGTGGCTACAAGTGACATGGAAAAGGCTGAGGTTCTCAATGACTTCTTTACGTCGGTCTTCGCTGCAAAGGCCTCCAGCCACGCTCCTGGAGTCATCAAAAATAATGGCAGGGACTGCAAGGAAGAACTGCCCATCATAAGTGAAGATCTGGTTCGTGATCACCTGAAGGACCTGAAAGTGTTCAAGTCCATGGGACCAGATGGGATACACCCAAGGGTCCTGAGAGAACTGGCAGATGAGGTTGCTAAACCCCGTCTATTATATTCTAAAAGTCATGGTGGTCTGGTGAAGTCCCCAGTGACTGGAAAAGGGGAAACATAATTCCTATTTTCAAAAAAGGGTAGGAAGGAGGAGCTTCTCAGATTAACATGGAACCTTCTATGTTCCAGTTTACAACCATTGCCCTTTGTTCTATCACTAGAAGACATTGAGAAGAGCCTGGCTTCATCCTCCTGACACACACCTTTCACATATTTATAAACAAACATTAATGAGGTGACCCCTCAGTCTCTTCTTCTCCAAGCTCAAGAGAACGAGATCCCTCAGCCTTTCTTCATAAGGGAGGTGTTTCACTTTCTTCATCATCCTCGTTGCTCTACGCTGGCCTCTCTCCAACAGCTCCATGTCCTTCTAGAACTGAGAGGCCCGTAACTGGACACAATACTCCAGATGGAGTCTCACCAGGGCAGAGCAGAGGGAGAGAAGAACCTTTCTCTATCTGATAACCACCCCCATTCTGATCCACCCCAGAATGCTGTTCGCCCTCTTGGCCACAAGAGAACATTGATGGCTCATGGTCATATTACTGTCCACCAGGACCCCCACATTCCTTTCTCCTACAGGTCATTCCTGAACCTATACTGTTACTTGGGGTTGTTCTTGCCCAGATGCAAGACTCTACACTTACTCTTGTTACATTTCATTAAATTTCATTCTGCCCAGCTGTCTAGCCTGTCCAGGTCTTCCTGAATGGCAGCACAGTCTGCTGAGATGTCGTTGACACCACTCATCTTTATGTCATTAAGGAAACTTGTTGAGAGTACTCTCTAATCCCTCATTCAAGTCATTAATGAATAGATTCAATAGGACTGGTCCCAGTATCGACTGGGATATGATGGGGCATTCCACTAGATACAGGCCTCCAACTAGACTCTGTCCCATTGACCACTACTCTCTGGCTTCTGTCCTGCTGCCAGTTCACAGTCGACCTCACTACCCAATCATCCAATCCACACTGCCTCAGTTTGGCTGTGAGGATGCTGCGGAAGACTGTGTCAAATGCTTTACTGAAGTCAAGATAGATCACATCCACCGCTTTGCCATCAACTATCCACCTAGTTATGCCCTTATTAAAGGCTATAACGTTGGTCAAGCATGATTTCCCCTTGGTGAAGCCATGCTGACTGTCTCTTATAACCCTTATGTCTTTGATGTGCCTAGGATAAATTGTTCCATCACCTTTCCTGGGATGGAGGTGAGGCTGACCGGTCTATAGTTACCTGTGTTATCTTTCTTATCCTTTTTGAAGACTGGAGTGACATTTGCTACCCTCCAGTCCCTAGGCATCTCTCCTGATCCCCATGACTTAGAAAAGATGATGGAGAGTGGCTTAGCAATGACTTCTGCCATCTCTCTTAGTACACGTAGGTTCATCTCATCAGGGCCCATGGATTTGTGTACATCCAGTTTGATCCACTAACCCAGTCCTCATCAAGCGGGGCAAGATCCTCTCTTGTCTCAAGTTCCTCTTGAGCATCAGCAGTCTGGGGCTTGAGATCAAGGCAACCCCCAGATGTATACACAGAGGCAAAGAAGGTGTTGAGAATCTCTGCTTTCTCTGTATCCTTTGTCTTCAGGGCATCCTCCTCATTCAGCAGGGGGCCTACATTGCCTCCAGTTTTTGTTTTACCTGCAATGTATTTAAAGAAGCCCTTTTTGTTGCCCTTGACCTCTCTTGCAAGGTTTAATTCCAAGGAGGCCTTGGCTTTCCTAGTTGCATCCCTACATTCCCTTACCAGAGCCTTATAATTACCCCAAGTGGCCACCCCTCCTTCCATGACCTATAGACTTTCTTCTTCCTCTTCAGTTTGCCACCAGCTCCCTGTTTAACCACATAGGGTTAAACCACACCTCCTTTTAAGGTTCCCATGGTTGCCCACCCTGTGTTGCTTTCTATCTTTTCCCATGAGATATTATGACCTCATTATCTCCCCCTTTGCTCCTCTGAGATTTCCCATTCTTGAAAACCCCAGATCGCCCAGAAACCTCAATAAATAATGTTCAGGGACTGATGCTTGTCAGATATGTTCCTGTGCAACTTGATCTAGGAGGTCCTGTTGTGGCAGGGAGATTGGATTAGATGATCTGTCAATGTCCCTTCTAATCACTAATGTTCTGTGATTCTGTGATGCATAGAGTGGACAAATGTATTTAGGGTTTTGTGTATCATTCTCAGGTTTGGAGATGGCTATTCTGTCAAGGTTTGGCTTAGTAAAGAAAGAAGCTATCGAAGAATGATTTTAGACTGTCTTCAGCGGAGCTTTCCCGGTACGCAGTTTAAGGTATGCTTAAAACTCAGCATCACAATGTTTGCTCTATGGCAGGCTTAAGTGTGGACTGCTAAGAACCATATACTCACATTTGGATATATTGATTTTTTTTTTTTTTTTCAGAAAAAGTAAGTATTAACATCCCTCTTACTTTCCTATTAAACATTTACTAGGAGTCTTACTAGAGATATTGATTAAATCAACTCCAGTCATTTAGGCAATGCTAATACACAAGTAGTTTCTCAGAGTGTAAATTTCCTTGTGCTTGTATTGCTGGTGATGCTGAACTTGCCTTTGTGTTCACCTGGAGTGGGAGTGTAGAGTAGTCACTGGAGAGAATTTGCTTGGATTGCTTTCTGATAGGGTCCGGAGATGAGAAATCACAGTCTTTACTGAGATTCTTTTCTATGAAGCCTTACAAAAGACCTATAACAATTGCATTGCAATAAAAAATATATTTCAAAGGCCTTTATTCTGGGTTGATTTTGGTTGTTAACTTTATCTGTGTTTAGTAAACAAATAATGTAAATCTATGACTACCTTAGATATGAACCTGTTTGTGTCTATGTTTATATGTGTGTGTTTCCTCAGCCTTTTCCCAGACTGCATAGTACCAGCACTAGTCTGTTGGATTATAAAGCAGTAGCATGAAATTGTCCTAAATTTATAAAACTTTTATGAGATGAACAACACATCAGAACACACACAAAATATGCGCTCCAATTGTGAATATTTCTTTTTGCTACCGACATAAAGAATACATATTCTTGTTTAAAAGCTCGTATTTTGTGTGTTAATCTGCAATAAAAGCCTACTGAAGCCAGATGGATTATAAGCAAGTGTAAATTCATCATCACGTCCATTTCTTTTATCTATTTTTATTGTTTGTCTTGTTTTAAGGGACAGCGTATTAACCTGCTCGAGTACTTCGTGCCACGAAGCCAAGGATGCTTAGCAGAGCTCTTCAGAGTACTAGAGAATCACAAAGCTTTTCTCCAAATCAAACACTACTCCATTAGCCAAATTACATTGGAGCAGGTATTACTTTCTTTTCTTTTTTCCATGCTGTGTATTATAATTATTGATTTAGCAAATCACTACCTCATTTACTGGATTACCCAAAATTATGTAATAAACCAGTATCTCCAGGCTGTCTTAGTCTACACAATAGTTTCATGAGCCCCACTGCTTTTACACTGGAGGTGAACACAGCATGAGCATCACAGTAAGCCACATATTCATACTGCATGCAAGCAGTATAAATGCTCTGGATGCATCTAGATCTGTGTAAGGGAAGAAGAAGAGATTGTGTACTGCCACCTCCGTAGTCTGGAAGTTGGGATCTTGTTAATGTCCTTGAAAAAGGCTGCACCAGTCTCTGCAAATTAGCATAAACGTCAGTCTTTAAAGGACACTTCTCTTTGAGAGTTGTTTTTTAGTTAATATCGTGTTGAACATTAGAAAATACTAGAAATGCACAAGCAGTTAGACATCCCACTACTAAACGTTATGAAATCATAGAATGGTTTAGGTTGGTAGGGACCTCAAGGATTACCTAGTTCCAACCAGTCTGCCATGGGAAGGGATACTTCCTACTAAACCAGATTGCTCAAAGCCCCATCCAAGCTGGTCTTAAATACATCCAGTGATGGAGCATTCACAGTTTCCCTGGGCAACCTATTCTAGTGTCTCAGCACCCTGATAGTTATGAACTACCTAATTTCTAATCTACATTTTCCATCTTTCAGTTTCAAGCATTTCCTTGTTTTGTCACTGCAAGTCATTGCAGAAAGTCTCTCCCCAGTTTTGTACACCCCTTCAAACACAGAAAGGCCACAATGAGGTCTTCCTTGAGTCTTTTCTTCTCCAGGCTGAACAACCCCAGCTCTCAACCTGTCTTTGTAGGAGGTGTGTTCCAACCCCCAATCACCTTTACAGCTCTCCTCTAGACTTGGTCTAACAGATCCATGTCTGTACGGTTTTGCACATGGTATTCCTGGTGGGATCTCACAAGAATAGAATAAAGGAGGAGAATTGTCTTCCCCAACCTGCTGTCCACACTTCTTTTGATGCAGATCACAATACAGCTGGTCTTCTGACTGGTGCTTGTGTACTGTTGACTCATGTTCAGCTTTTCATCAACCAGCACCTCCAATCCCTGTTTCGGCAAAAAGAACAGTTTGATGGCAAGGATGGGGTTTCTGGGTGGCTGTGATGTGTTACAGCAACTTCTTGTTTTGCATTTCACAAACTTAGCAAGTTGCTTCTTGTCCGAATATCCATTTTCTATGATAGATGGCTAGAACATATTTCTTTTTTCCATGTGCAAATCATTAATGAAGTATTCTCTTCTGTACTAATCTATTAAATGCTTATAAGTGATCTATTTACTGAGTGTAAGGTAATTTCAGCCAGTTGATTGTTCAGGCATTATTCACTCCAGCTTATTTCCTCTTCATTATTCATGGTGATACATCACCTCAGTTACCTACCATTGTTTCCTCTCCCTGACTGAGTGCCAGTTTTAAACAGGAAAATAATCTTCCTGAATAACAAACACCCCATTCCCAGTATTCTTTGCATACGAATACAATAATTTGAATGAACAATAGCTGTCGTTCCCCTTACCTGAATTTCTGTCAGATAGATGTGTGATTAGAGAGCAGATGAGCCTGTCTATAGTAAATCTGAAAGAAAAAAAAACAAAACAGGAAAGCACATGAGTTCTCTGTCATGACTCTACAGTGTTCTGAAGTATGCTGAATATATCTGGATCCTCATCTATGAATGCTATTGGTAAAAACATCAGACTCCAGTTCTGCTGATGTCTCTTTTCAGAGCAAATTAAAAAATTGTTTCTCAATTCAGATAATCATAGAACATTAGGGATTGGAAGGGGCCTCGAAAGATTATCCAGTCCAATCTCCCTGCCACAGCAGGATCATCTAGATCAAGTCTCACAGGAACATGTCCAGGCAGCTTATAAACATCTCCAGAGCAGGACATTCCACAGCCTCCCTGGGCAGCCTGTTCCAGTGCTCCATCACCCTCAGGGTGAAGAAGTTCTTTCTCATATTGATGTGGAACCTCCTCTGTTCCAGCTTACACCCAGTGCCCCTTGTCCTATCACTAGATAACACTGAGCAGAACCTGGCTCCATCTTCCTGACACCTGCCCTTTCCATATTTATAAACATTAATGGAGTCACCCCTCAGACTCCTTTTTTCTAAGCTCAAGAGACCCAGCTCCCTCAGCCTTTCCTACAAGGGAGGTATTCCACTTCCTTCATCATTTTCATGGCTCTGCACTGAACTCTCTCCAGCAGTTCTGTGTCCTTCTTGAACTGAGGGGCCCAGAACTGGGCACAGTATTCCAGATGTGGTCTCACCAGCAGTAAAATATAATTTTCATACCTAAGTTAGTAACTGTTTTTGCCTTTATTCTTATAATTCATAAACCACTGCATTAGCTGTAGAAGGGAAGAGGGATTATTTCTAGCATTAATCATTGGTGGAATTTCCTCAAAAACTGTTGGCTGTTGCATTGCAAAAGCTTAATAAAGCAGCTGAAAAATATCATCAGCTATGTCTCCAAAGTTTCTTCTCAAGTACCACTATTTTTGAAAGTCTTACTTTTTTTCATGTCTTACAGGTGTTCATTAATTTTGCCACACAACAGCAAGAAGTCTTGAATCCTTTACAGCAATCTCCTCTTCATCATGACTACTTGCCAGTCTAGGCTCAGCACAGGATGCAGCTTCAGCAGTGTATGTGTGTGTATGTGCTTTTATAACAGCATCTTGCATGTAATGACTTTTCAGCTGTTAAAAATTTGTGTATGAGAAACATAGAAGCAGAGTTAAAAGAAGAACCTGGTAAAATGCAGGCCAATATGAAATGCCTTTCAATTAACTGGAATTTCACAACAGAAATGGCCTAATTAGTGCAGCTTTGTGTATTCAAAAAATAATTAAAACTGTCAAAAATGTCTGATCTCAAATGTTACCGTGTGTAGTAGACTTCTTTTTGGTGATGGGTCTACATTCATTTGACTACGGTAAGTCCTTGCATGCACACTTAGTATCTAATTTTTACATGTTAAGGTAAGAAAAACTCACTGAAGGCAGCAACATCTACGCTATCACCAAAGAGGTGTACTTAAGAGCACATATTGAGAGCATCCTGACTTCTGTATTAATTCTGTTCTGTCTTGTGACAAGCCAAAATAGCCTTTTTATTGTGTACAGGATGCACTCTATTCTGTAAGGTTTTATGTTGAAGAGATTATTAGTGTACTGGTCTGCCTCCCAGTTATCTTAGGTAAATTTAACAAGGCTTCATAAATCACACTTGACAATGAGCTTTCCCCTATGCCTGCAGGTTGCTGCTAGAGGAATTCTCAGCTCTCTTTTTACTAAACTGTTTCCTTTCTCGCCTTTTTTTTTCCTCCCCAAAGAAAGACAAATTCTGTTTAATGGCCATGTTAAAGGAAGATAAGAGAAGCATTGAGACGTTGATCAATACATTTTTCAATAAATGTATATTATAGTGCTAGATACTGCACACATAGGCTGAAGACTGTAGAATGGTTTATTTGTGTGAAAGAAGTGAAGGTTTAATGAAGAAAAACTCCTTGTGTGTTGTGGTTGGAGGAAAAGTTAGCAACAAATTTTTGAATACAAAAGTGCCTCTTCCAAAACAAATCTTAGGGGCTACTGTGAAAAGTAGCTGATGCCAGTAGTTGATGATTATTGGACTATGCTCTCTGGTAGAAGCAATTGTAGAACCAGGGGCTCAGAAGTTGTTGCAGTTTGAAAATTACCAGAATTTTCAGATGTATAAATTTGTGCTTTCATAAAGAAAAATTTATGTTGCTTCAAGAGGACCCCCCCCCCCCCAGTGATGTGTCCTGGGGGGAGGTGACACCGTCCCAAGTACCTGCCCTTAAGGGGTGTCAGCTAATGTTTTTAGGCCAGCCTATTTTTGCTGAGGCCTTCTAGCCCTTATACAAACTTCCAGGGTGGTGGGGGTGGGAAAGATGGGCCTACTGTAGTCTGGCCCAGACCCCAACCTCGCTCTGCCATGGGGAGGGATGCGGTGGCTCTGCATGGCCCAGAGAAGCAAGACCTTAGTGCCAATTGACCATCACCCCCCCACCACGGGGTGGGGGGGGGTGTTCTGCTGACTTAGCCATGCGGTTGGTCTCCATCTTGGGTCCTGCACGTGGCCTGGGCCATGCTGCCACCATCTTAGAGAGCACTAATCAGCAGGAAGAGAGACTGTCATTTCTGCCACTGAGGAAAACTGGGGATGCCCAAGTATTGGGGAGAATTCAACCGTGTTTAGTTGAAGAAGGCAGAAGGACACAAGAATCCTTAAACCTTGGGCATGAAAGAGAGTCTGGGTTCTTTGTTTGAAAGTATGTCTCCTGCATCGAGGGATGCAGTTCAGGTACTGAGGAAACAACAGGCTTGCCCAATGACCATTGAGCTGGAGAAGCTACACTGAAGACTTGAAGAATTCACTGTGATACTGTAATTCACAGTCTGGACAGCCAGGGTGCTGCTGTTTGCAGGCAAGGGCGACACATGAGTAATAGAGAGGGTGGTGGTACTCGCCTCTACTCAACTGACATGTTATTTTCCCAGGTCTCTAATGTGAAAAAATCCAAGGACTGATACAATAGTTATCTCCCATTGTATTTTCTTCAGAATATGTGGTGCCATTTGTGACACAGCTTCTGGTTTGTGTGCGCTAATTTGCTTAACCTTTTCTTCTTTTCTGTAGATACTTATAGAGATAATAAACCCTCTTCCATTTTCCTTAAGCTATCCATTGTCCGGCAAATTTTATCTGAGGTCTCATCGAGACTTAACTGCTTTGTATTCTTTTCCTTTAATTGTGGTCTTGAACTCACCAGAGAAGTGAATTGCAGTTATATAAGTCTGCTGTGGGCTGAGCAGGTGAGGGAAGTGTACTTAGAGATGGAAAATGAACAGTTTGGCAGTGCTGCTGAACTAGTTCCCTGCTGTACAATGATGAAATATTAAAATATAGATATTTGTGGTTTAGGCTTTGCAAGCTGGATCAGAAGACTGTTTACTGAAGCATGGTTTGTTGGTGTGTTTTGGCTCAGGAATGTTTTTGAAGTCAGGATTCAGGTTGCGTATTTCTATAAAGGTAAAAATAAATCCTGGAACAATGTGAAGATCTACAGAGTTGGTCTGGATGTATCCTTCGCTGTTAGAACTGCCTGGTAAACACAGTCTGCTGAGTAATGTCGGAACTCTGCCGTGCTCTTCAAGATCCAAAGCACCTGAAGGACCATTAAATCCCAACAGTCACCACCCTGATGGGATGGCCACTTTGAGGTGAAACCAGTTACCTTTAATTTCTGTATGAGGCTGGGAGTGGAAAGTTTCTGAGGTTCTCAAGCAGATTAGAAATGAACAGTCTTACAAAGTAGCACGTGAAACTAGTGTTGGAGGTAAAAGGAAAAGAAGGCAGATGCAGGAAATGTGGGTACAAACAGAGGTATGCTGTTGTAAAGGTGTCCTGCTTAACTTCAGTACCTTAGAGTGCAAGAACTGAATGTTCAGCCAAGTATAATAAATCATAGTCTGAAACCACTCAACAAGAGAACATTTCTGGAGCAATTGCTCCAGAAGGTAATCAAAGGGAATATATGGCAAGAACATGAGCACAGGCCTCTCTTAATTTCTCCTGTTGGTTTGTCTAGATGTGTAAATTCCTGATGTTATGCTTGCTTTTGTTTGCATTTGTGCTGTCTTTGTCTTTTATTTTGTTTATTAACTCATCTCTGTTTCTTTGAGCCAACACAAGCTCTTAAAAGCAAAAATTAATGTAGAGGAGGAAAATGGGGGATGGATTTGTGAAAGGAGATAGGGCCCATTCTCAGGCTTTAAGGCACTTGAGCCAGAATGTTCCATTTGTGTGAAACTGTGCAAAGAGTGCCTCTTCCTGCTTAGGAATTATGCTAGAGGGATGAATTAATAAAACAGTTCTGCAGCTTTGTGAGACAAAGGAAAACATAAAAGTATACAAGACTCACTGGTGTGAGACTGAAAAATGGTAACCTAGATGAGTGCTTACATAGAGAAGCCTTTTTAAAGGTTTGGCTATATAGCACTAATTAAATGCCATTTTTTCTGATTAAAATGTAAAAGATTATGTTAGCTTAATAGATGAATACAGTAAATAAGGTTTACTTCTGATTGATGTTTGATTACATTCAGTTAACATTATTCTTCTTTTTTTAAAATTGCTTTGTATCCATCTCAGGAGGCTCAATTTAATTCAGGCAAGTAGCAAGCAGTGTCTGCCTGTTAAACCTTTATGGCTGAAGCAGGTCACAAACTAATTGAGCTCCAGTGTAGTGGGTTCTGGCTCTGAGGATATTTTCTCTCTCCTTGACTCTGCATTTCTGAAGTATGTAAGTTTCAAGAACAGTATTTTTAAGATTTTTCAGGGTTATTTTTATTTAATTAAAAATACAACTAAATTCCTAAACTTTTAATCTAGACAGAAAATGTCCTTTATGCATTAATGATGAAAGAATCCTGGAATTTATAAATCACACAGAAATATGTCTTCTAAGATCTCTAGATTTTGAATCAAAGATAGCTGAGGATTTTAAACAATTACTTCCGTAGTGTTTTCACTACGAAAGTTCCATATTATTTGAACTGGAAATATTTCTGACTATGAAGGAGTGAATAGTGAGCTAGACTAAAGCTCAGAATTAGAAGACAAACTGAATATCTGAGATGCTCAGAATGAAGAGTTGATTTTTTTACTTTTAAAGAACTATTTTTCACTGTCTAAGTCAAGAGAAGGGCTTCTGACAGTGATAGAAAAGATTGGTTCAGGTTTTTAGTTAATTTTCATACAATTATAGAATAAAGTAGGCAAAAAAACCCCTGTAAGTCTAAAACTTAAGTCAAAGTACCACAAATTCAGTGGAGTTTGAGGGTTGGTGCTAGCAGTGGAGTGGATGGTGAAATTCATGCCATGTGCTTTGAATCTGGCTACATACTACATTTCTGTGTAGGTTTCTGTCCTGAAAAGAAAGAACCTACTTCTCTGATTTGGTTCAGTCACGACTGAAAACGATGCATTTCCACCAGAGTAGTGGAAGACGTATGATATGATTTCCAGCAGAGAAACTGGGTGCCTTTTGAGCTTGTTTGTGAAATTTGAATCACTGTGGGCTGAATCTCATAAACGCCTTCCCGGCGTGTCTCTCGGGGGACCCAAGTCCTTGTGATCGATTTCTTGGTGTCATGTAGTGATAGAACGAGGGGCAATGGTTGTAAGCTGGAACATAGGAGGTTCCACATCAGCATGAGAAGGAACTTCTTCACGGTGAGGGTGACAGAGCACTGGAACAGGCTGCCCAGGGGAGTTGTGGAGTCTCCCTCACTGGAGATATTCAAGACCCGACTGGATAGGTTCCTGTGTGACTTGGTTTAGGTGATGCTGCTGTTGCAGGCGGATTGGACTAGATGATCTTTCGAGGTCCCTTCCAATCCGTAATGATTCTATGATTCTATGATTCTATGAATCTGAGTCTTGCTGGAACGGCTCCACTCCTGTATCAGTCTAAACACAGTTATGTAGGAATATTGCTTTCCTGGTCTTCTCCTAGTAAATAGTAAAGCTGACTCTTTCTTTGATACAGTTTAATATGATTTAATCTTTTTATGTAAGCACTTTCAATTTTTCTTTCTAAAGGAGACAGAGATCAAAGCCAGCAGCACAAACATCTTGCTTTAAGTGAGCTGGCTAGGTCAGACAACTTCCCCGAGACCTGCAACAGCTGAAAAATAAATGCTTTCTGTGCTGTAAGTCATATACTGACTAATAAAACTGATGCTGCAAGTGCAACAAAGATGGGCAGCAGGTACAAAGAAGAAATCACAGCTATTCTGTTCTTGCACAGAAAACAGCATTCAACTGCTAGCAACAGGCAAGGCACTGCTGAACATCTGCTGAATGGATCACTAAAAGAAACAAAATCATTTTTCTTTATCGCATTTTTCTATCACTGTTAATATTGTTCCTGTTGCTGCATAGAAATATATCTTAGGTTAATTTCTGACCCCTTTCACAATGTCTCTGTAGAACCCACAATTGGAGGCCTCTGCACTGTAGAAGCGTACTCGTGCCTTTAGCCCAGGCAAATAATTTCACCAAGGTTCATATCTGCTTTTCCACATAGTCCAAATGGAGAAAAAGGAAATATAAGCTATACAGAAAAATCCCAATAATTTACTGCAGCTATAGGACAGTATACACAGAATTTTGCTGCCATTTTAAAAAGTGCCTTGGGATTCAGCTAACAATGATGATCCTGAAGAAAAGAATATGATCCTCTATCACTTTATGGTATAAGGTAAGATTAAAGAAGAGTCCTTCTACCCTCATCACAGAATCACAGAACATTAGGGATTGGAAGGGACCTCAAAAGATCATCCAGTCCCATCCCCCTGCTAGAGCAGGATCACCTAGTCCAAGTCGCAAAGGAATGTCTCCAGGTGGGTTTTAAATAGCTCCAGAGAATGAGACTCCACAACCCCCTGGGCAGCCCCTTTCAGTGCTCTGTCACCCTCACTGGGAAGAAGTTCCCTCTGATATTGATGTGGAGACTCCTTGTTTCAGCTCACACCCATTGCCCCTTGTCCTATCATTGGGTGCCACTGAGCAGAGCCTGGCTCCATCCTTCTGACACCCACTCTTCACACATTTATCAACATTAATGAGGTCACTCCTCAGTCCTCTTTTCTCAAAGTTAGAGAGACCCAGCTCCCTCAGCCTTTCCTCAGAAGGGAGAAGTTCTAATCCCTTCATAGTGAGACAATAAATGCTAGGTTATAATTAAGTGTAATACATAGAATTCAAGAGAAGTATAAGAAACCGCTCAAATATGGAAACTGCAAGCTTTATTCCACATAGCATTATGAACCTTATTACTTGCTATAACCAGGCCCCTCTAAAACCTCTACTCTTTTCCCAGACTTAAATCTTGGGAAATGTGGTACAACTTCTGTAACACATACAAGTGTGTGATTTTATTTTCTTTGATTTTATGCAGAACTTGTTCTTGAGGCCGTAATAATCGTAGGTGAGAACCTGAGTGAAGGATCATGTGGCATTTATTCCTAATCAAATGGAATATGCATGCAATGATGTAGCTGAGATGTAGTCATCTAGGGCTTAATAGCTAACGTTAATTGGCTAAGAACAACCTGTAATCGTTTTCTTAGAAGTCTGTTGTTATGAATAATTCTGTTAACAATGTGTGAATCCACAATAGGTTGAATCCAAGTAGGAGAGTAATCATAGTATATTTACATAAAAGGTAAACAACACAGTCACTGACATTTTGAATTGTTGCTTTGTTGGGTTTTCCCCTTCCAAAGTCAGCTAAGTGATCAGAAATGACACTCATCAGTGGCCAACTAGTTGCTGAAAATGCCTATTGATAGTTCAGAGCTGAGAATGTTTTGATGTTGGTCATTGACACTATGGCCTCATTTTAATAACTGCATGTTGTAGATAAACTGGTATTAGAAGTTAACGCATTGAATTGTATCCTATTTTTAAATGTTTGCAAGCTGTGCAATCAGAAATAGTTTTTTCAGATGTTCATCAGTTGGGTAACATTCAGGAATTCGTGTTTTCATATATGAAAAGTTTTACAGTAAATTCTAAAATGCTGTTCACAGAAATGCATTACAAAGTCATTATTTATTTTGTCTATGTACTATACAGCCTTCGACCTTAAATTTCAATGCCAATAAATAGATCTGTAATTAAACATTTCTAATTGTAAAAAGAAAAGATTTAGCTCTTTTGGACGCTTCTGTTCCCACATTTCGATTATTCATGCTAACTCTAAGAAAAACGTAAATATTTCCATCTTTAAATTTTCAAAACATAAGAGCTCTGAGAGTTAAACACAGCATAGGTGAAAGGGACACGGGGGTCCTGGTGGACAACAGGATGACCATGAGCCAGCAATGTGCCCTTGTGGCCAAGAAGGCCAATAGCATTCTGTGATATATCAGTAGGGGCTGGTTCAAGAGAGGTTTTCCTCCCACTCTGCTCTGCCCTGCTGAGACAGCATCTGGAATATTATGTCGAATTCTGGGCCCTTCAGTTCAAGAAGGACACAGAATTGCTGGAAAGATTCCAGCACAGAGCCACGAAGATGAGGAGTAGAACACCTCTGTGATGAGGAAAGGCTGAGGGAGTTGGGTCTCTTGAGCTTAGAGAAGACTGAAGGGTGACCTCATTAATGTTGATAAATATGTGAAGGATGGATGTCAGGAGGATGGACCCAGGTTCTGCTCAGTGTCAATGATATGACAAGAGGCAATGCTTGTAAATTAGAACATAGGAGGTTCCACATCAATGTGAGAAGGAAGTGTGTTTTTCTCAGTGAGAGTGACAGAGCACTGGAATGGCCTGTCCAGGGGGGTTGTGAAGTCTCCTTCTCTGAAGATGTTTTAAACCTGCCTGGACATCTTCCTGTGTGACTTGGTCTAGGTCATCCTGCTGTGATAGGGGGATTGGATTAGATGATCTTTCGAGGTCCCTTCCAATCCCTAATGTTCTGTGATTCTGTAATGTGATACAGTCCTTGAATCTGAACAATGCCAGGCCAGATAATCGTCACAACAGCAAAAGAAATCTGTGATTGCTGAAGAGTGGAGCCAAAAATTTCTGGGTCTTGAGGAGGTAATCTGGAGCCCTGCAGTCACTTATGTTGTGAGGAAAATAAAACAACTTATAACAAGTTAGTAGTACTAAAAAAATTTACACACTGTTGCAAGACTTTCTAGCACCTATTAAAAAAGTCCTTTGAAACAGTGGTTTGAATTTTTATCTGTTTTTTGCTTCTAGAGGAAACCAAAAGACTTGTCCAAAGAAATTGATCTCTATTCTGTGTTATAAACTATTTATTAAAAATCATGACAACCCATGATTTCATAAACTTCCAGTTTAAATAATCAAAAGAGTTTTCAAGCCCAGAAGGTAAACACAGGAAGATTAAATTTCTTGTCTAAGGTTGCAAGGATATATAGAGAAATATAGATATATTAGAAAGTATGTATAATATAAAGATGGGGAAATATGTCTATAATATATTAGGAAAATAACCCTTTTTTCTTTATCTGTATGCAGTCTTGTTGTTTGAGTTTAGACAGCCAGTTCACTTGTGTATCGGGGTTTTTCAGTCCATCTGACACACAAGACAGGTTTTACTGTATTTAGGGCTAAATAAAGACTATGTAGCTCATACACAGAATCAAAGAACACCAGGGGTTGGAAGTGACCTCAAAAGATCATCCAGTCCAATCCCCCCACCACAGCAGGATTACCTAGATCAAGTTGCACAAGAACAAATCCAGGCGGGTTTTAAATGTCTCCATAGAAGGAGACTCCACAACAACCCTGGGCAGCCCATTCCAGTGTTCTGTCACACCCACTGGGAGGAAGTTCCTTCTGATATTGATGTGGAACCTTCTATGTTCCAGCTTATACCTATTGCTCCTTGTTCTATAATTAGATGACACTGAGAAGAGCCTGGCTCCATGTATAAACATCAATGAGGTCACCCCTCCGTCTCCTTTTCTCAAAGCTAAAGAGACCCAGCTCCCTCAGTCTTTTCTCATCAGGGAGATGTTCCACTCCCTTCATCATCTTTGTGGCTCTGTGCTGGACGTCCTCCAGCAGTTCTGTGTCCTTCTTGAACAGATGGTCCCAGGACTGGACACAATATTCCAGATGGGGTCTCCATTGGTCATTTTTTTCAAACCTAGCCCATAAATGCAGTCAGACCAAAAGGGAGACAGTAAGAAAGAGGAATGATGTGAAATAAATAGGAAACACAGTGAAAGAGGTTTGCTGAGACAGAATTTGTATTGCTTTAAGATTAAGGTTGAGGAATTTGGAAGTAGCCTGCCAGTCACTTTGTCTTTCTTGGAGCCAGAGAAATAAAAGAGAAGTCATGTGAAATATTTTGGGAAGATAAGGGTAAGACTTTCCTAGGATAACAAAGAAAATATTTACTTCCAATTGAAAAGAAACCTAACACAATGCAATATTCTCCTTGTTTATGTCTGAGAACACTACTAGGAAGAGTTTCATATTTGGAGAGTTACTCACTATCTATGAACTTGACTGGTGTTGTGTTGATTGTCTACAGTCTCAATTATATCTTAAGCCTTTGGTTTGTTTTTTTTTTATTTTTAGCATCCTTTAGCCAGATGAAAAGTATGCAATTAAATACTGACAGGGCAGGATGAGAAAATTCTCTACTCACAAATAAGCATGAAGAAAGAGAGAATCCAGACCTGGCCTTCCATGGGCATCTGGCTACTTCAATGTGGTGTGCTGACCCTGGCTGGGTACCAGGTGCCCACCAAAGCTGCTCTATAAGTCCCCACTACAGGTGCATGGGGGAGAAAAAACATAATGAGAAGATTCTGGGTTGAGATAATTCAGTAATTATCAACACAGGAAAAACAGCCTTGATGCAGGGAAATTAGTCTATTTTTTATTACCAATTAAACCAGAATAGGATAATGATAAAGCAAGCCAAACCTCAAAACAACTTTCTTCCTCCTCTCCCTCTTTCCTGGGCTTTACTTCACTCCTGATTTCTTTATCTCCTCTCCCTGAACATCACTGTTGGATGGGGAATGGAGATTGTGGTCAGTTCATCACTCATCTCTGCTGCTCCTTTGTCCTCAGAGGGAGGAGGACTCATACCCTTCTTCTGCTGCAGTGACAGCACTCTTCCACAGGTGACTGCCCTCCCAACATGAGTAACCTTGGAGTTACTGTTCTTCATAGACTGTCCCAGTATGGGCCTCTTCCATGGGGTGCAGTTCTTCAGGAACAGGTTGCTGCAACATGGATCCTGCATGAGGTCACAAATCCTGCCCTGCTTTGCCATGGGCTCCTCTTGTTCCTGTCAGAAGCCTACTCCAGCAAGCTCTCCATGGAGTCCTAGCCTCTTTTGAGAACCCTGTTCCACTGTGTGGTTTTCCACAGGCCATAGTGGGGAATATCTACTCCACAATTAATCTCAAAGGACAACTTGCCTTACCATGGTCTTTACCTTGGAGTTCAGTCAGATCTCCTGGCACCTGGAGCACCTCCTCTGCCTTCTTCACCAACCTTGGCGCTCGCAGAGCTTTTTCTCTCATTTATTTGTACTGCTCTGTCTGCTATCACTGTTGTGTAGTAACGTTTTCCCCTTTTAAATATATTATGACATCATCTTCTAATGAAGTTGTTGCTGCAGATAAGAAGGCAGGGGGGTGACTTTCGGCTTCAAGAGGATGAAGAACTGTGATCTAGTGTTTGGGAAAGAATTGACTACACAGCTATTATTAAAACCTGGCTAGAGGTTACAGTTTTATTATACAAAACAGTGTGATGAAAAGGAATATAGGACAAAAGAACAGCCACACTGAATTTCTCTAAACAGTAATGAGCCCTCAATTGTTCATTTGCAATTCTGGTTCACTGAATTAGCTACATGAAAACAATAAAGGATCAGTGTGAGAAAAGAAAGGTGAAAGGCAAAGAATGAGGGTACCATGGCTTTCAACTTGTTCAGTAAATTGATTCAGCTTGGATTTTTCCTATCACCTGTACACTTTCTCCTTTCTTTGATTTCTCTGCCTCACACAGTCAGGTAAGAGTAGCAGGAGCACCAATGGTCACCACATCTCTGAACTCACAAACAACAGATATCAAACTCTCTGTGCCTGAAAGGTGCCTCTAGTGAGTGTAGAGCCCTCTTGCTAATCACTTCAGGACTCCCATTATAGTCTCTTGCTTGGAGAAAAGGAGACTGAGGGGTGACTTCGTTAATTGTTATAAATATGTGAAAGGTGGCTGTCAGGAGGATGAAGCCAAGCTATCTGCTCAGCGTCATCTAATGATAGAACAAGGGGCAATGGGTATAAGCTGGAACAGAGGAGGTTCCACATCGATATGAGAAGGAACTTCTTCGTGGTGGGGGTGACAGAGCACTGGGATGGGCTGCTCAGGGGTGTTGTGGAGTTTCTTTCTATGGAGAAGTTTAAAACCCGTCTGGATATGTTCCTGTGCGATTTGGTCTAGGTAGTCCTGCTGTGGCAGGGGAATTAGACTAGACAATGTTTTGAAGTTCCTTCCAATCTCTAATGTTCTGCAATTCTGTGATAGACCTTTGGCTTCAAAGGAATCCAGAGAGGGTTTAGAGGTTCCAGCCTTAATTACATAGCGAGATGGCAGTCTGCTGGCAATTACCTGCTACCTGCTTAGAAAAGCCACTATGCTTGATGTCAAATAGAGAAATGTCTGAAAACAACATCTACAGAACAACAAGAAAGAAGAATTACAGGACCTTGGTTCTTTCTTGCATTTTTTTTTTTCCAGCAGAAAGCCTTTACCTTAGCTAGCAGCGCTGCAAAGGCTGTGATAGTTCTGGACGTAAAAGTGCTTTTCCCTACTATACAGCTTGTAGAAAGGAACCATCCTTGACTTGAAGAAACAGTACTGGACAAGCATTTCCAGAAATTGTAATACATTCCTTTTCAGGGTTATGTGGTTTGTAATTATTGAAATGGTCTGTTTAGCTTGGAGAAAAGGAGACTGAAGGGAGTCAGTGCCATGGTCTAGCATTGAGCTCTGTGGTGACAGGTTGGACTTGATGATCTATGCGGTCTCTTCCAACCTTGATAATACTGTGATACTGTGATACTGTGAGTCCTCATTAATATTTATAAACATGTGAAAGCTAGTTGTCAGGAGGATGGAGCCAGGCTCTTCTCAGTGTCATCTAATTATAGGAGCATTGAGTGTGAGCTGGAACATAGGAGGTTCCACATCAATATGAGAAGGCATTTCTTACCAGTGAGGGTGACAGAGCCCTGGAACGGGCTGCCCAGGGGTGTTATGGAGTCTCCTTATGTGGAGATGTTTAAAATCTGCCTGGATATGTTCCTATGTGACTGGCAGGGGGATTGGACTAGATGATCTTTCAAGGTCCCTTTCAATCCCTAATGTACTGTGATACCATGATCTATTGAAAAAAAATTACCAGAATTTTCAGATGTGCAGATTTGTGCTTTCATGAAGAACAAAAAGTTACATTACTCTCAGAGGACCCCGCCCCGCAGTTACCTGTCATGGAGGAGGTGACACTGTTTCAAGACCTGCCCTAAGGGGTGTAGCTAGGAGTTAACACACAAAAAGAGACAGTGGTCTAGGTCCTACCTTTTTTGCTGAGGGCTTTCATCCCAGCATGGGGCTGCTGCCCCGTGCTAACCCCCACCCCCTGTTCCCAGGGCAGAGAGGGAGGAAGGAGGCTCGTCCTCGGCTTCCAGTGGCTCCGTCCCCCATTTTTCCCATTGGAAATGGGACAGAGGGAGCTTGACGGGTCCTCTCCACTCCTGTGAACAGCAGTGTGGAGGAGGACAGCCCTGCACAGTGCCAGCCCCGGCCTGGCACCGGCTGTGACTTGCCGTGGCTTCCAGCTGCTCCCAGAGGATCTCGGTCCCACCACTGCAGCCCAGCCACCAAGGGGAGAAGATGCAGCGTCTCTGCACGGCTGCCCCCCAGCACAGACTTGACGCCACGGGATCCCGGCCACGAACCAGAGAAGCAAGACTGGTGCAGATTTACCATCAACACCCCCAACAGAGTAGCTCTTCAGCATTGCAGTGAGCTGGGGTACTCCTCTTCCTCCTGGAGCTGAGACAGGAGGAGAGGAGAGGGTCCTGGAAAACCCTCTCAGCCATGAGCAGGGTCTGGGGGGGTGGCCCTGCTGACGCAGCCATGCGATCAGTCTCCATCTTGGATCCCGCACGTGGCTGGAGCTATGCGGCTGCTCGCCGCCATTTTAGAGAGACTGACCAGCAGGAAGGGAGACTGTCATTTCTGCTGCTGAGAAAAGACTGCAGGTGCTTAAGTATTGGGGGAGAACTCCTTCGTGCTTAGCTGAAGAAAGCAGAAGGACGCGAGAATCCTTGGGCATGAAAGACAGAATCTGGGTTCTTTGTTCGAAACGTGTGTCTCCTGCACCGAGGGATGCAGTTCAGGCACTGAGAAGTCAGGCCATCCCGAGAGCATTGAGCTGGAGAATCTATGCTGAAAAATTGAAGAATTCACCAGTCTGCAAACAGTTTGGGTCTCGCTGTACTGCAGATGGGGGTGATGCATGAATAATAGAGAGGGTGGTGGTACTTGTCTCCACTTGACTGACATGCTCTTTTCCCACAGACTCTAATGTGAAAAAGGACCCAAGGACCAATACGATAGTGACTTCCCACTGTATTTTTCTCAGAATACGTGATGGCATTTGTGACACAGTTTCTAGTTTGTGTGCACTAACTTGCTTAACCTTTTCTTCCTTTCTGTATACAGTTATAGAGTTAATAAACCCTTTTCCAGTTTCCCTAAGCTATCCATTGTCTGGCAAATTCTATCTGAGATGTAATCGAGACCTGACTGCTTTGTCTTTTTTTCCTTTATCTTCAATTGTGGTCTTGAACCCACCACAAAGGCATAGTCAGTTGTCTTTTACAAAGTATAACAATTAGTCTTTGACAAGAAACCAGTGATCTGTTCTTCTGGTGGTTTTTTTTTAACTTTTTTTTTTAGTCTTCCTTTTTTTCCCCTTTCTTTTTGAAAGTATGTATTTTGCTTTGTGTAGGATTTGCTGGATCTTTTTGTTTAATGCGTTGGTTTTTTCCCCCCACATGGGGAATTACACTGTTAGCAGACATGAGTGATGAAAATAGTTTTGGCTGTAAAGTTTTTTTTAAAAAAATTAGAAGAATTTTAAACAATATTAATCCTCTACTTTTTATTTTTCAGCCTACTAAATAGAAATTACTCTGAAAATTTATCTCGTAGGGGACTTTGAAAATTCTACACTCTTTTATCTTACAAATTAGGTGACAGAGCACTGGAATGGGCTGCCCAGAGGGGTTGAGAAGTCTCCTTCCCTGGATGAGTTTAAAACCCACCTGGATATGCTCCTCCATGACTTGGTCTAGATAGTCCTGCTCTGGTAGAGGGATTGGACTAGATGATCTTTCGAGGTCCCTTCCAATCCCTAATGTCCTGTGATTCTGTGAAATTTGGCTGAACGAGCACAAACACTTATTTGGTAGTGGATTTTTGTAGTTCATTTATTTATGTGTTTTCACATTATAAGTGCAGATAAAGCATTTTCTAACTTCAAGTAGAACTTCATTTTTCTCAAACATGTTAGATTCCATTTTCTTACCAAAGCAAAGTAAAACAAAACACACAAACTGTTATACAGTAGGTAAAAGCAAATGTATTTTAGCCAGATATGAATAACAGATTAGTAAAAATCTTTAAAGCACTTTTATCTTGCTTTGATCTGAATCCAACCTATGAGCATCCAGAAACATTAAAGACCATGAGGAAATAAGGATGACTTGTTTTCTTGGTTCACACTGAATTGATTCTCTAGGAGGGAATATGACCCTGCTTTTTAGGACAGCATCATGCGGACCCTTCTAAATGTTTTGAGTTGATTTCTCAGAGGTTCTTCTGTGCATCAGATGGATCTGTCACTTTATAATGATTCAGCATAAAGTACAAAGCTAAAGCTTTCCCTGCTATTAATTTATAATGTTTTTTCCCTCTATGTAGCAATTGGCTTAAATCTGCTTTCCAAGACTTAGGCATAGATCATGGTGAAGGCAATAGCATTTAAATTGATGTATACCAGTGAAAAATTGTGTTCTTGAGGTATAATTCAAGATTATTGTATTTGATGGGATGGGAATCTGAAAAAATGCCTGTGTATTAAACATTAAACCCACCATTGTCTGTGGTGGGCTTGATGCAGTAATTCGTAGATGTAGAAGAAAAGTCTTTATTTGGCATCTTTCTTACCTTCTTGTGCATCGCAAAAATAGCTTTTAAAAATGTCTTTGTCTGCAAGAAACAAAGGCTGTGCTTTTCCCAATCTCTAGACAGTGGCAAGAGGATTGTGCTGATACAGCAGAAGAGGAGATAATCCCTTTATGTTTTATTGCCCCAGAGATGAGGAGAGCCACAAAGCTTTGCCAGTGGCACGAATCAGACGGGGAAAAGTTTTTTAGGCTCTACTAATGTTTTGACACAGAATGAAGTTTTCCATAGTAGATTCTGCAGATGCTTATACTTTTAAAACTTCTGCTCATCAGGAAGCTAATTAACACAGTCTTGTCTTGTTAGCTTGACAGTTCAGATTATAACTTCTTCTACTGAGGTGCCTGGGAGCTTCATGGTTTCAGGTAGATAGAGTTGCAGGCAGTGTGTCATGTTGTGTTCACAGAACATTAGGAATTGGAAGGGACCTCGACAGATCAATCCTGCAGCCGTGTTCGTGCTTCAGATTTGCAACTTTTTGAAAATCAAGATGACTCTTTAAAATGTCATAGCGGTGGTCTTTGGGGAATAATATGAATTTACTGCTTGCTGTTCTGTGCAAGTGAAACAGGACCACTTCTCATACCAAAGTTTGTCATTCAGGAATACCACCACCTAAAGCAGGCTCTAAGTGTTGATGATGGCAGGTGGATGAGGTTTACTTTTCCTTTCAGCTTTGAATATTGTTGTCTTGAAGCTGATAGTCACTAGTTTTGTATGTTTGCATCAAGATGCATTTTTTCAATAGTTTTAGGGATGTTTTACTGACGAACACAATTTGGATCTATGGTAGAAATATCTAATTAAAACGGGTGCATAAAAGCAGCTGCAACAACACAGATCTTCTCTACTTTATTTCTCAAGGCCAAATATTTCTTTGTCTGCAAAAGATAAGACATACTAAAGTGAGCAGCATAAAGGGCCCTACAATAGTTGGGATTACTCAGCATCACGCCAGGCGAACATTCACATTACAAATTATTGCCACGATAAAGTCAGCCTTGATCTTTTCCTATCAAATCACATTGGTTGGACGTGTCGGAAAAGGAATAATGAGAAAAACATTCCGGTTTGGGCAGAGCAAGTTCAGGAGTTCTCAGAACACTAGAGGGGGCAAGAAGGTAAGGTTCTTGAAAGCACAGTTGCTTCGTTGGAGTTTCAGTCCTCTGAGAGTAAGTCTGCCATACCAGGCAGGTGTTCAAAGCAGAGGCTGCTACACCACTAAAAACCACAACAACCCAAAATCGAAGTGCTTGCTTACCTGTTTGGCTTTAGTTAGTTTGTTTGGAGTCTTGAGGTTGGTTTTATTCTTTCTGCCCTTCAGCCAAAACACTACCTGTATTTTCTTTCCCTCCCATTTTGTTTATCATTTTGAAGGAGGTGCTTTTGTTTTCCTCTCGCTGAATGCTGTGTGTTCATCTAGGATAATGCTGACAGGCTGACTGTGATGGAAACCAAAGTCCTTGTTTCTCCTCATCAGAGACCCCTTTAGGCAAATGTTAACCTGCCAAGAGCATGTGCATTCCAAGGAGGGTTTGCAAATGAGCTAGTTGTTGCTTGTGAACAATATTTTCTGACCTAAATCCTCCTGTGCAAAGAAAAGGAAAAAAATAAATGGTATGCACTAAAACATTATTACAGGTTAAGTGAGACTATTTTCCCTAATGTTCCCTTGTCCACACTTGTTATATTATTATTATTATCATTATCATTATGATCATTACTATTGAATATTTCTACAATGATAGCAAATTCTGGGCACAGCATTCCATTGTGGTTATGCACAGAAATGACCCTGTGCCTAAGAGCAGATATTTTTACTTAAGCGGATTAGCTCATTTTCATGTTCTTCTAAACACAAATCTGCCAGGAGCTTTGGAAAGTCAAAGACATCTGGGTAAATGCTCACATCATAATGTGTTGGATACTACTGGCCAGCTCCTGCTAGGATTTGTGGACAGCAGTGCCAGCACGATGAGTTATAAGAGTTACTTTACAATACTAAAAAGCCTGGTTTTGTGTGGCACCAGAAGCATCAGGAGGCTATTCTCAGTGTCCCTGAATGATAGGACAAGGGGTAATGAGTGTAAACTGGAACATAGGAGGTTCCATATAAATATCAGAAGGAACTTCTTCACAGTGAGGGTGACAGAGCACTGGAAGGGGCTGCCCGGGGGGTTATGGAGACTCCTTCTCTAGAGATATTTAAAACCCACCTGGATATGTTCCTGTGCATCTTGGTCTAGGTGATCCTGCTGTGGCAGGGGGATTCGACTAGATGATCTTTTGGGGTCCCTTCCAGTCTCTAATGTTCTGTGATTCTGTGTGTTTCTGTGATGACAGCAAATAAATCTAAGTGTTCTCTTTCCCACTTACCTTTGTGTTTCTAGAAATCTTAAAAGGGCTGCTTTGGATTAAACAAGTTTGGAGATACAGTTGGTGCTTGGTCTAGGAGTTCTACTTACTAATGTGTACAGTCTGAGGCAACTACAAGGTTACACCCACCCTTCAGGCCTATGGTGAGCTGGGGATTGGCAGGATGCTGCAGCCTTTGCTACAGGAACACAAATACTATTGGATGCAGTGTGTAGCTGGTGGCACCCAGTACAGAAAGGTGCATAGAATCACAAAGTGGTAAGGGTTGGAAGGAGCCTCTGGAGATCATCTTGTCCAAGAATCTTTCTATAACAGGTTCTGACAGGAACACATCCAGGTGGGTTTTGAATGTCTTCAGAGTCAGAGATTCCACAGCTTCTCTGGACAGCCTGTTACAGGGCTCTGTTACCTTCTACTGTAAAACAAGCTTTTCGTTATGTTCAAACTGTGTTTTGGTCAGTTAGGGCACCCTCTCAGTTACAGAGGGTGAAACTCCCTCCAGTTATGCAGGACCAGTTGTCACAAGTTCACAGTCTATGGGCTGATCATTTGACTCGGCTTTGTGTAGGTTGGATCTCAACTTCTTCACCAAACTCACAGCTACTTTTTGAGTCAGAGCACATAGTAGGGAAAAGACTCTACAGGAGCATCCACTAGATAAGGAGTGGAGGGTTAGCCATGCTGTTGGGTAAGCTTTCAGTCATTAATTACCTTCTGTGTCCAAAGCTTAACATTGTCTCTGAATGTGTCTGATGCTTCTTTTGGATTGGTTTTTTTAGTACCTATGATTCCATGGAATCATAGAATTCTTCAGGTGGGAAAAGACTCCTGGCTTCACCAAGTCCAACCATCGATCCTACTCTACAAGTTCACTCCTAAATCAGATCCCTCAACACCACATCTAAGCATCTTTCAAACTCATCCAGGGATGGGAACTCAACCACCACCCTGGGCAGCCCATTCCACTGTCTGAACACTCTTTCTGTTAAGAATTTTTCCTAGTGTCCAATCTAAACCTCCTTTGTTGAAGCCTGAAACCATTCCCTCTGGTTCTGTTACTATCTGTGAGAAAAGACCGGCACCAACATCTCTACAATGTCCTTTCAGATAGTTGTAGAGAGCAATGAGGTCTCCCCTCAGCCTCCTCTTCCTCAAACTAAACAGCCCCAACTCTCTCAATCTCTCCTTATCAGATTTATACTCCAGGCCCTTCCCCAGCTTTGTTGCCCTCCTCTGTATTCATTCCAACACCCTGATGTCTGCCTTGAAATGAGGTGCCCAAAACTGGACCCAGTAGTCAAGGCACAGCCTCACCAGTGCTGAGTAGAGGAGTACAATCACCTCCCTACTCCTGCTGGACACACCTTCCTTAAGCAGCTAAAATGACAGGACCTTTCATGTTCAAGAAACTTGTTTTTTGTTTCTTTGTTTTCTGGGGGTTTCTACTTCCAGCTATTGTAGGAGGACAGCATTTATCAATACTTGTGTACTACTCTATATTTTTTTCTGTAAAACAGGTTTTACCTTCCCTGCACTTTTTCAAATGAAGTTGTTGAAATCATTGGACAAGAAGCTTTAGATGTAATAGGTCTCAATATTTGTAAATTATCCAGAGTAACAACAACAGAATTCACTACTTGAATGTGGAGACTCTAATTCTTTTTTCAAAGCCAGAGAATAATTTTTTTAATGTGTTTTCATTATAATTTTAATTACAGTTTTGGGTAGATGCAGGGTTTCCTTTTAATTATCTATTCCTCAGAGAGGGAAGAAGAACTACCTTTTGCTTTCAGATGTGCTGATTAAAAAGAAAAACAGAAGCATTTTCAAATATTCTGCTATGAACTCTTAGCAGCTGCTAAGTCTGAAGTAATCTTACATCTATGTGATGTGGAAGATTGGAAAGTTCTGAAAATAACAGTTGTTGTCTGTTTGTTTGTGAGGGAAATTGGGTTAGTTGGTGCTCACAATCTATTTCTTCCCTATGTGTGCTAAGGAGCCACAGAAGCAGTAAGTGATGAAGGATCTATTGGGTAAATTACTTCTGGTTTCGTATAGTCCTTTTCTGCAGGTACAGAGCAGTGACTACATGGCCATGACCTCTTAAAAATGAGTAATGTTTTAGCTCATCGTGTTGATATTTTAGATATGCTGCTGTTTGGGTAATTGTGCATCCGTCAACAGAGACTTTCAGGAAAAGGAATGTAGCCTATGTTTTCTGGAAAATTTCAGCCTTCACAGTCCCCACTTGTACAAAAGCTGAAAGTGTTTAGTACCTTTTAAAACAGGCAATTAACCTCTTATAAAACACATCCTCAGCCTTTTTACCTCTATGCTGTATTGAATAAATTTTGCCACCGATTTCAAAGATCCAGCCCAGTGGATTTGACTTAGTGCAAGAGAAAGGAATCAGTGTTGACTTCTTTTATATGTGTAGGTGGATATACAGACGATTAGCTTAGCTCTGCCTGGATATTCAGTGTCAGAAGTGCTTCCTTCCTCCAAGAGGGCTGGGAAATGAATAGGTTTTTACTTAAGGAAGACAGATTCTTTAGTAAGTATTCTGTGAGCTGTCTTTTGATGCCTGAGAAAACAATTGCATGTTTTTTCAGAATATTACTTCCTTTGCTGCCTTACTTAGGTATGTGAAAGGACTGAATGGAAGTGAGCAAGAAGTTAACATGAAGAAGGAAGTAGAACACTTCCCTTTTGAAGAAAGGCTGAGGGTCTTTTTAGCTTGGAGAAAAGGAGACTGAGGGGTTGCCTCATTAATGTTTATAAACATGTGAAAGGTTGGTGTCAGGAGAATGGAGCCAGGCTCTTCTCAGTGTCATTGAATGATAGGACAAGGGGTAATGGGTGTAAGCTGGAACACAGGAGCTTCCACATCAATATGAGAAGGAACCTCTTCGTGATGGGGGTGACAGAGCACTGGAAGGGGCTGCCCACAGGGCTTGTGGATCTCCTCTGAAGATATTTAAAACCCTCCAGGACATTTTCCTGTGACTTGGTCTAGGTGATCCTGCTGTGGCAGGGGGATTGGATTAGATGATCTTTAGAGGTCCCTTCCAATCCCTAATTTTCTGTGATTCTGTGAAGTTCAGCACAGCCCCGTGGAGAGACAACTGTGCTTTTCATTGAAATGCAGGGCCCTTTCTGGTTAACTCAGCTTGTGGAAATTAAACCTGTTGTTCACATGTGCTAGTCCCAGGATAGTGTTGGCTGCGATGTTTAAGTACTCACAATGTTGAGTGTGTCTTTTCCCTGTGCAAAGTACAAACTGAAAGTGCGGAGCTGCCTTCTCTTTCAGATGCTGGGCCATCCATCACTGCATATTTGCATCATTTGTCTTAGCAACAGCCAAGCTTTGTCTTTATTTGCCTTTATGTCAGGTGTCTCAGACTGCCTTTCAAACATTAAAGCTCTGCCAGCATGTCCAACTTGAACAGGAATATGCAGCTCCAACTGAGATGTTCAAGGCCCCAAGTGCAGATGCTTTACCCCAGGGTAAAGCAGCTGGTTTTAGCTTCTGCAAAAAGTGGTGTTTCAGCTGAGCAAAGAGCAGCTTTACCACCACAGCAGGATCTCCAGGTGAGTCAGATCTGGATGTTGTCTTTTGTCCTAGAGCGGTGAAGTCCTCTAGGTGTGGGCAGGGCTTGTGATACACAGAACACTAGGCATTAGAAGGCACGTTGAAACATCATCTAGTCTAATTCCCCTGTCAGAGCAGGACTACCTAGACATTACACTTCTTTTTGCTGTTGTGTAATAGCCTGTTATTTACCTAGTGCCAGCAAACCCCTCAAAATTGCTAGTAAAGTATATAATACTTTATATTGGTGCTCTTTTGTGGTGGTTCCCTGTGCAATGGGAACACTGATAGATGCTCAATAATGTGCACAATTGCCTTGACAATAAATAGCAACTAGCAACTTCCCCTGAACTCTGCTTTTGGCATCAAAAAGCACAGTTTGAAGAAGTGTTTTTAGTAAAGAAACTTTTGGTTCTAGAATGAACTTTAGGGGTTTTCTTTCCACACTTCTGCTAAAGATGGTTGCCAATACCTTTGATCTGTTAAAATTCATCACAAATTTCTTCAGTTTCATTGGGTTGATATGACAGAACTTGTAACCAATAGTGAACATTTTAAAAATGGAGTTTTCCTGGATGATTTATAAATGAATATGGCAGCACAAAGCACTAAAAGTTTTCTAAATACTCTTCATGCACAATTTTTAAAAACCAGTCTTGTGTCTTCTCAATATAGAGAACCACATATGAAAGACAGAACCATAAAAGGAAAACTGTTTGAAGGTAAAAGTTTGAGTTGCATTTAACTGATTAGCAGTCTGGCTATCATTAATAAACAACAGTTAAAAATTTGAGGAAAGGAGATGATAGAGTGTTGCTGCTTTCAAATACCATTAAGTGACATCAGTGCTCTTTGGCTGAGACTTCGTGCTTAATTCTGCCTTGGTTTTCAGCATACAATCCTCCATTAGGAAGTGAAACCATACAATCAGTTCATTTAGTTTATTATTCCTTTAGTTTACTAAATAGAGACCCCAACAGCCTCTCCTCTCATCTCCCCAGTTATTCTAGTGAAAGTGGAAGTCATTAAATGGCTGGAGAGCTGAGCAGAAAGAAATTGAATGAACTATATAACAAGGGCAGTGTAGAGTTTGGCATCTGGGCAAGAACCACTCCAGGTACCAGTATAGGTTGAGGAATGACCTGTTGGAGAGCAGTGTAGGAGAAAGGAACCTGGGGATCCTGATGGACAGCAGGATGACAATGAACAGGAATGGGCCCTTGTGGCCAAAAAGGCCAACAGCATCCTGGGTGAATTAGAAGGGGGGTTCTCTTGACCCTCTACTCTGTCCTGCTGAGACCACATCTGGAATATTTTGTCCAGTTCCAGCAGGACACAGAACTACTTGAGAGAATATAGTGCAGAGCCACATGTCCCTGATGAGGAAAGGCTGAGGGAGCTGAGTCTCTTGACCTTGGAGAAGAGGAGACTAAAGGGTGACCTCATTAATGTTGATAAATATGTGAAGGGTGGGTGCCAGAACGATGGATTCAGGCTGTGCTCATTGTGAGAAGGAACTTCTTCCCAGTGAGGGTGGCAGAGCACTGGAAGGGGCTGCTCAGGAGTGCTGTGGAGTCTCCTTCTCTGGAGATATTTAAAACTCCCCTGGCCACTTTCCTGTGCTCCTATGTAGTACAGAATTGGACTAGATGATCTTTTGAGGTCCCTTCCAATTGCTAATGTTCTGTGATTCTGTAAGTAAAAGGGGTAACACTATCAGACCCAGTACCCAGTGTACTTGAGACACCAAACACACTTGTCTTTCATAGCTGCCTACATCTCAGTGAATCTGCTACTCACTGCAATTAATTGTATATCTTATTAAGATGACGATGAGCATCTTGGATGTTGATGATCAACATATGCTTATAAACCAATTTATTGCCTACAGACCATGCCCATAAGTTTGTAAAGATACAGTGGCCCTTCAGTTAATTAATATGCAATAATTCTGAATGAGATACTACTTTGTGACTGCACATGTGAATTTAATTGGACAAAGGACAAGCTATTAGTTTTCTTTTGTTATGCTTACTTCCTAGAGCATTCATCACCACATCTTCATGGAAGAAGAAGCCTTCCAGGTATTAAGTGGTATTTTGAAACACTTCAGTGACGTTATGGTAATATTCAGATGTCTTCATTGGCCTCCAGCTAAAACATTGAGTACCTACGTGCTCCATCTAGATGTCTATTTTTTTTCTGCCAATATAGAGCTCTTAGGCTCTGAACTGTGTGGAAGTTACTTACTCAAATTGTGTGGTAGGTGCATCCCTCTTTATTTTTCATTGTGCTGCAGCTATCTGGTTTCTGTTTAGCCCTGATGCTATAGATAGACTGGAGTGTTTCTGCCTCATCTATAAAATCTTCGTCAAGAGAATGACATGGAAATAGTCAAGGAACAATTAAGCAAACAGTATTAGAAAATATGACACCTGATCTCAGAGATGATTAACTGAACAATTCGACTTTAAAAGAAGTAATTTTCCTGACGTTATAATCAACAAACCTTAGAAGTGCAGTTCTGCATTTTGTAAGATTTTATTGTTCGTAATTCCAAGACAGAAGAATTAGTACTGAAGAACGGTGTGGTGGGAGTTCGAAAGAGCCTTTTTGTTTGAGCCATTATGCAGAAGTATGTTTACAACTAAAAAAGTTATCTGTTTGTACCATAAATGGAGTATTGTGTCTCCTTAGAGAAGTTTGTATCTGGGAGGAGTCTGAGAAGGAAAAATAAACATTTGGAACTCTAAAAATGAACCCATCTCAGCACGTCAAAGAGAAACACCTGCAGGGTGTATCCTGCTTCCATGATGGGTCATTATAAATAAGAAAGAGATGATTCCTGTTCTTTCTGAATATGTTCTCTCTGAATAGTACTAATTCTAACAGCACAGAGGCCCTCTCCTGTGTCATTTTGAAGCAGTAATGACAGTTCTGTACGGAAAAAGTATTTTAAGAGCAGCAGTAATCAGAACAATTCTATGACGCCCGCTGCTGCATGAGTCCTTCTGCATGGTTCTACAGAATTGGTTGTCTGTCCTCCAGCACATTAGATAGATATTGATGATCAGAGCTGTCCTATTCCATGGGAGCTTTATTAGCTTCAACATTGTCCACCTCTGCATGTATCATCTGTGTTCAAAATGGTTTTATGGTTACCAAGACAAGCACTTGTGAATGAAATGAGCATTTCTTGTGACAGCATTTTTGCACTTATATGTGAGAATCAGTCTATCAGAGGTCAAACCTCAACAAGGTAAATTGTGGAAGCACCACTCTGATCTAATGCTCGAGAGCTCTTTATTTTACAGTAGCTTTGTGTTTAATTGATTAGCGACTTGTCTTAGAGAGTGATTTCTTAGAGTAGCTGCTAAGGGATTGTGTAATGATATATCTGGAAAGACAATTCCTGCTATAATTACCCATCTGGATATGTTCCTGTACCTACCTGGATATGTTCCTGAGTGACTTGGTATAAGTGATCCTGCTCAGGCAGGGGGATTGGACTAGATGATCTCTTGAGGTCTCTTCCAATCCCTAATGTTCTGTGAATCTCAATCTGTGAATATAATGAGAGACTTAGTTTGTTTTACAGCTGCTGACTTGTGCACCTCAGTGAGAGCACTCACTTTGTCGGCAATAATTCCAACAATCCTCTGATTGTTAAGGATGCTTCTGTGGTGACAAAAGGGAGGTTTGGGAGGAGAAGTCTTTCATTTGTGCAAAAGATAAGACTTTGAAACATGGCTTGTGAAGATAAGACTTGCTTGCCCAACTTCTAAATAAAGTCTGTGAAATGCCTTCTGGGTTGCATTTTCACTGTTGCAGCCTGACTCCACTTTGATATGCAGTTCCCCTCATCCTGCTTTGTCTATTCTTACTTTGGAACTCTTGGAAAAGGCCCCAAGACATCTCTAGCACAATCTCCTGATCACAGCAGAGGCCAGGCTAGCTTGCTTAGTACTTTTTCGGTAGTGACTTAAAAACCTCCAGGGATAAGACTGAATAAATAGGCAACTTTTTTTAATGCCTGAGTGTCTTCATGGAGAAAAGGTTTTCCTTGCATTCAGTTTGAATTTCTCTTATTTAAATGTATGCTTAATTTGTCTCTTGCATTATGTGTTGCCTGGTTTCCTTTCCTATGTGAGCTCTGTGTAGGTAGCGGTGGGCTGCTATCAGGTACTCCTTTCACCAGTACTCTTTCCTGTAATGGACAAGGCCAGTCCATCAATCTCTCCTGAAAGGCTAAGTACTCCAGCTCCCAATCATCTTTGTGACTGTCCCGAGAACCAATATCTTTCCTGTCGTCCAGGACACTGGATGCAGTATCTGGATGTAGACTAGTTAAGGGGCTCGATCCCTTTCTGTTGATCTCCTGGCTATGCTGCTGTCAGTCCTAGGTGCTTTTGACCATCTGAACTGCTGGGGCACACTGTTGGCTCACCTACAGCCTCTGTCTGCCTTGATATCCAGAGTCTTTTCTGCAGAGCTGCCTCCTGACAAGCTCATACCAGGCCGTGCCACTGCAGGGGCCCTTCTCTTCCTGGTGTGGGGCTAGACATTTGTCCCACAACACTGAATTGCATAGTGTTCATGTTGACCCATTCCTGTGGTCCCTGTGTCTCTCTTTATAGCAGCTCTGTCCACAAACCTATCACCTGGTCCCTTCAATTTAGTGTCATCTGGGACCCTGGTGAAAGCATGTTGTGTTGTATTCTCCAGATCATTAAGAAAGATGTGAAACAAGACTGGTCCAAGGATAAATTCTCATGATGCTCATTACTGGCTGCTAGACAGGACACAATCCATTAATCATGGACCTCCAAACCTGACCATCAAAAGAATTTATTACCCATCTACATGTTCACCCATCCAGACTACAAAGTTCTCTCCCGATTAAAAGACTAGTGTGGGAGAGTACCGTTGTGTGTTTAATCTTGCTAAAGTCAGGATAAGTAAAATCCATTGTTCTCTTCCACAACTCCAGTCATTTCACCACAGAAGACAACCAGGCATCACTTACCCTTTGATAAATCTTTGCTGACTGTTCCCAGTCACCTTCTCATTCATGGGCAGGTAAATGTTTCCCTGTATGAGAAAAGGGAAACTGCTCCTTTATAAAAAGAAGCTGGGCTTTCACAGTGAGTGCAACTGGGTGGCATTTGTGTTTCTGTGAAGGGCAAGACGCTGCATGTTTCAAGTCAGCTGGACTTTCAGCAGTTGTTTCAGTGTGAACAATTCAGACTCATAAACTAGAAAGGGGTTTGTTTGTTAATAAAAAACCTTTTGGAGTTAATCATAGTTTAAGACTGAGCACAAGAATTTTTGTCTGGGTTGTTTTTTAGACAGAACCCATAAGCTAGGCAATAATAAAGAGTGATGTCTTGCCCTGGGAGCCACTTCACCAAGCTAGTCTGAATTGAAATTCATACAGAATGGAATGCATTATGAACTAACCATAAAGAACACCAGAGATATTTCTTTTATCACAGCTGCACCTGCCTTAAGCACACAATAGTGAAAGTTATAGTTTTGTCTTGAAACTCAGTTTAGGGGGGTTCTAACTTAATAGGCAGGAGATGGCTCAAGGGTCAAACCTGGCCTGCCCTTCAGCAATCAAATTGGAAGTATTTTGTACTTTCATTTTTTTCTCTCTTTTTTGTTATACTGAAATCTGCAGTTCTGAAATAATTGAGGCTGTATATCCTAATGTTAAATAAAAAGCAGCAAGACACACCAGGAAGGTAAATAATGGCTTTGTCTTATTGACTGAGAAACTAATCCTTCCACTTGTTTATTTTCTTCTCCCCTTGTTTCTTATATTTGATTCTCAAGTCAAATTCAAGCTGTGTTCCTAAGAAAGGCTGTCTGCTTTCTTTTTTTTTTTTTTACTGAATTAAGTGTTTAGCAAGTTCTGTGAACAATATCTAGACACTGAGACATTTTCCTCCCCAGATTTTCTCTCTGACCGTGTAAAATGCCTTCCTTAGATTCAGCACGCTTAACTCTTCCTATGCAAGAATCATTGGCAACTAATTGCGGATATTTAGGGATACTGTTGGCACATTCATGATACTGTGATTCACAGCATTGACTCTTAAATCAGATCTGTGAAGTTCTGTTGTTGTGATGCATGATGTCCCAAGGGAAACTGCCACCCTGACTGCAGCTTTTCTGCGTGCAGTCTCACAATGCCTTACATTGGTGACATTCTGCAGTTGGCAACAGAAATTCTCTAGTGTGTGTTGGTTTTTCATCTTAAAAGTGTATTTAGTGCTGCAACATCAGTACAAAGTGTAAGGGTAAGAGGGAAGCTTTCATCTTTACACAGAAACAAACAACACACTGTATTGTCTTGTCTTGCTTGCCAAAGAAACTGAGTTGACTTGACAATACAGACATGACAGGAAGGAGGAGGAGGAGGAGGGATAAGGAAAGCTTGTGAATGCACAACAGTTTGATATCCAAGACAGCAATTTTTGAGTGATTTAATCACACAGAATCACAGAACATTAGGGTTTGGCAGGGATGTCAAAAAAATCATCTAGTCCAATCCTCCTGCCACAGCAGGATCACCTAGATCAAGCTGCACAGGAACACATCCAGGTGGGTTTTAAACATCTCCATAGAAGGAGATTCCACAACTCGCTCTGGGCAGCCCCTTCCAGTGCTCTGTCACCCTCACTGTAAAGAAGTTCCTTCTCATATTGATGTGGAACCTCCTATGTTCCAGCTTACAGGCATTACCCCTTGTCCTGTCATTGTATGACACTGAGCAGAGCCTGGCTCCATTCTCCTGACACCCACCCTTCACATATTTATAGACATTATGTTGGAATCTTGAATTTGAGAAAGTTTAAAACAAAATAAAGACAGAATGCCAAGTGTTTTCAGGAATCTAAGAAAGGCAAGGTCTGAGAATGCTGTTTCTTTACTGCTCACTCCTGATGCATTTCATGACCTGGATAGGCTACCACTTCCCTGTTTAGTTGGAACCCACATCATGTTCTGTAGGGATCTTAGAGTGATCAGTATGGCGGGTTGAGTTTTCTTGGTGGGACTAGAGTTTGTATATGGAGCTTTCCTGGAGTTTCATGCGTATAAAGTTTAAAACCCACCTGGATGTGTTCTTGTGCAGCTTGATCTAGGTGATCCTGCTGTGGCAGGGGGATTGGACTGGATGGTCTTTTGAGGTCCCTTCCAATCCCTAATGTTCTATGATTCTGTGATAATCTTATGTATGTGATGAAGGAGATGTATAAAAATATATAGAGATGAGTAACAACTCTCAGCCTCTGCATTGTGGCTGAATTTGCTAAAGTGTATCCACAGTGGTTTAAGTTCAAAGGATGATAAATACAGTGTAGCCTATGTACAATTCATTGTAGCAGCATCAGAATGGTTTCTTCAAAATAACAAACAGCAAGGTTGAGATTTATTTCAAATGCCAAGCCAGTTGAGTTTTTCAGATCTAGACCAAAACGCTACTTGTGTAACTATCCCCACATCTGTGCCCCAGACATGTATGCACATCTACCGCTAGAACTCAGCAGCGCTTCAGTGATGCCTGGTAAAAGATGCTGATGACAAACAAATTTCTTGTTTGTCAGCTATTTATAGCTATATAAATACTTTGCTGGTATGTCTGAAGAATATTTGACAAGCTGACGACTTGAATTAAAGTTAAGATGGAAGAGGAGCTGACTAGGTCCTCAAGGGAGAAAAGGACTCTTAATAATTTAACTATTTATACTCCTTTAAAAGCAAATCTTCACAAGGACCTTTGTTTGTCTACACAAAACTAGCTACTTGTAGAAACAAGTGGCAATGCTTTGTTCTTGCAAATGCATTTAGAACCACATTAAGAATGATGTCTGCATATTTATATGTCTACATAGCTGTAGCAGTAGTGTAGTGTTGTGGCAGTACTTGTCTGGATCCCTACGCATCCCACCTGGGTCACCACATATGTTGTGGGTTAGAGACTATATTTCAAAGAAGAGCTTCCATCTAACATCAGACACAAACGGAGAGTTTAACAAAACCACTTACGAACCCGCATGTGGTGAAACAACTGACACAATTTGGAGAAGAATCATTATTATCTTAATCATAGCTTCTCTCTCAAATCACAGGAGTTCTGTGACTTCAGTCTCAACCCTCATTAACTTTCAAGGTTCAGAATTCTTGAAGTCTGTCCAAATACAGGTGAATCATCCCATTCACAATAAATTTTCTTCAACTTGAGGAGCAATAACATTGTTAAAAGTGATAACATTCTCTCTCAGTGGCAGCGTCATGACTCCAAACAGTCTAACATGGAAAGAAGCAAAGAAAAAGGTAGAAATCACCAAGAGGGGCGAAGAGAAGAGGAGGTAGGAGGGGTAGCCACTGTCCTTTTCAACATTTTTAACCCATACTTTAAACTTTTCTGCCAAAAATACACAAATTAGACTTACAGATTCAAGCATAACAACATCCCATTCCTCAAATTCATAAGCTCACACATCCTTGAGTAAAATGGTTCATACTCTACAGATTTTTATAAACTCAGGTTGAGATCCAAAGAACCTGCACAGTAATTTACTTCTAAAACTTCTTGGCAGTGTAGAACTTTGCTTTCTCCAGATGTAAAGTTTGCAGTTGTTCTTGGGTGAATATTACTGTCACTGAAACAGCAGCAACAACAAAGGCCTGGACACACAGAATGCCGGAATGTCTTGTCAATGTACAGTAGCACAGTCATGTCAGGGTTCAAACAGGACAGGTAGGTTAGGGATTGTGGGAACCAGCTAAAGAAAAGCCTGGCTATACTTATCTGAGTGTCTACTGACATTCTGAATGGTTCTCTGGTAGAAAGTATGTTCTTCTGATCCTTCCTTAAAGGAAGTCTTAAAAGCTTCCTTAAATTTCAGTTTGTGCCCTGGGTGGTTTCTTTCAGGGGACAGAAAACATTCATGGTTCATCTAACTGAAGCATCTGTCCCTGCTCCTTTAGAGTTTTCTGATGGAGATCAACTACTTTATTTTTTAATGAATAAAGGTCTTGTTTCTTTATATTCTCCATGTTGACTAAATTCACAGTGTCCCTTAATCTTTCTGCCTGCCATCTGCTCTGTTTTTTTCCATTGATTGTAAATTTTATTGACCAAACATCATACTAGTGTAAATTAATGAAGTGTATTGACTTAAATGAGATAATGATGGCTTACAACAGCTTAGGATCTGGCATTATGTCCAAAATAAATATGCAAATGAGAACGGGGATGCCACTATTGGCTACACAATATCCCAGCTATGCTCTTCAAGTTATTTATTTTTCTCATGTGTGTTGTAGAACAGGCTGTTATGAGGGGTTTTTTGCTTCAGACATTATGAATTATAGAGCTGTTGCCTTTATTGCCTTGCTTCCACAATGTACAAATTAGGAATAACATTTTTTTGTCATGTTATTTTTCTCTGTAATAAATTTCCTCTTTAGATACCTCCCATCACAAATGAGGTGGCATTAATCATCTTCAGGAAAAGTGTTATAGGCCTCCATCATCTCTAAAGCAAGTATAAATGATTAATTTTAATTGGATAGGGCAAGTTAAGTTAAACAAATTCTGCCTCTAGTGACTATCTTTATTGATCTTTATTTACTGTCAAATGGTTCTTTTTTGAACACATACTGATATTTCTGAACTCAGAATATCTTTGATTAGAAGAAATCTGTAAAATCATCAAGTCCAACCTTTGATCCAGCACAGACAGGCCACCACTAAAGCATCTCATTAGGACTACCAGTCTTTTAAATCCCTCCAGGTATGGTGACTCCACTACTGCCCTGGACAGCTTATTCCAATGTCTGATAACACTGTCATTAAATAAATTTTTTATAATACCCACCATAAACCTCCCCTGGTGCAACAGCCATTTCCTCTAGTCCTACCACTTGTTGCTGAGAAGCAGATTGTCCTCCTCCTTGCACCAGCATCCTTTAAGGTATCTGTAGAGAGTGATAAGGTCTTCCCTCAGCCTCCTTTTCTCCAGGCTAAACAACCCCAGTTCCCTAAACAGCTGCACACAGGAGTCATGTTCTAGAGAGTTCATGAGCATCATTGAGAGAAGTCTCAACATGGTGCAGGGCCTCAACAGCCTTCCTGAAGTGAGGAGCCCAGAACTAAACGCAGTAATTGAGGTGAGACCTCACCAATGCTGGGGACAGGGGGACAAGGGGACAATCACTTCCCTACTCCTTCCAGCCACGCTATTTCTGATACAAGCCAGAATGTCATTTGCCTTCTTGGCCGCCTAGGCACTCTGCTGGCTCATGTTCAGCTGCTGTCAAACAGCAGCCTCAGGTCTTTTTCCAGTGGGCAGCTTTCCACCCATGCATCCCCAAGTCTGTAGCCCACCATGAGGTTTTTATGGCCCAAGAGCAGAACCCAGTACTTGGCCTTGTTGACTCTCATGCAGTCAACCTTGGCCCATTGATCCAGCCTGTCTGTAGAGTCTCCCTACCCTCCAGTAGATACCCACACGCACACACACAGCTTGGTGTATTCTGCAAATTGACTGAGCGGACCCTCAATGCCCTCATCCAGATAATTACTAAAGGTATTAAAGAGAACAGACCCCAGAACTGAGCTCTGGGGAACACTGCTACTGACTGGATGCCATCTAGATTCACCACTTCTTCTTGGGCCCAGCCCGGAGGATGGAACTCTGTGGTTTTGCATTTCACTGATAAAAAAAAAAGAAAGCATGTGTTCTGAAAGTGCATCTACCATCACTGCATGTAAAGCACAACCCAATCTGTACCACTAGTTGTGCTTCCTTTGGCTAGTCTCTCTTCACAGATGCTTCAAATCATCCTGCACTGTCAGAGGTACAGCTGAGCAAATTGCCTAAGGCTTTTATTTTTCCCATAATATTCCTTCTAGTTAAACTATATTCTCCTTGATTTTTTGAGGTAGTATATTAAGAATTCTTTCAGTTGTGGCTTTATATGTAAATCTGCAGACTTGACAGCTATATACATTTTCCTTCGCTGACAGTCTTTCTCAGGGGTGTCCCATTCTGGGTTTGCTGTTGGTTGCTAATCTAAACAGCATGATTTGCTTGTCAGCGCATGTAAGGATATCTTAAAGTAATGGAATCCAGAAAAGTCAGCAACAGAGGAAAGTTCCCGTGTATAAGACATTTTCAAAGAAGAAGTAAATGGCATCAAGTGGCAAACCTGTAACTAGGAACATGATGCAGATGGAAATATAAAGGGAAAGTAGGTCGGGGATGGTTCTGTTGCAGCCAGAGAATAACTGATGCGTATACTAGAAGCTCTGTCATATCCTACACAGCCAGCAAAGTAGCACTGAGTGGTTTGGAGCGTACTTGCATTTCGGAGAGGTAAACACGAGCGGTATGTGTCTGTAGTCATATGTCTGAAACTGGAACAAGAGGAAATTTCACTGTTGATCCATTTTGAACAATTTTAAGTCTAGTTGCTGGACACTGTTCCTGGTTTTAATTAGCTGGTCTCCAATATATATGATGCCAAAACTGTAGCCAAAGTGGTGTTTGTTTCGAGTTAGTTGACCTAATGCTGTGTAAATGAGTCTTTTTTTTTGCATGGTGTCATTAGTATGGTGTGATAATAGTGCTGTAGATTTTGAAACTCTTTTCCTCAAAGTTGTATGTTGGCTTCTGTTTTAACTTAGGACAGACAGGGAACGCCTTCTGGGTATCAGTTTGGGTTTAGCAACGTATTTTTCAACCACACTTCTGTTTGTAAGTGTCAGAGTCTGTGCAGTAATTCATACTTGCTGTTCCTTAGGAGTTATTTGTATTCAAAGCATATGCTTGTTTCAAAGGACAGCATCAGTCAGGGCATTGTGCTGAGTGGACATACATCAGTTTGATTGGAACTGTCCTAATCTGCATGTTCACCAGTTGAGCTTTTTGAGTAGTTCTAATTTAAGCTTCTCTCCATGTGCATTCAAATACTGTTTCTTGTGTTGTCCTGTCTCTGACAGATGTTTGCTTAACATAAGTGTATGCTTTCTCTTTTTTTCTTTGCTTTTTGTACCTTAAGACTGTTCCCACTGTTCATATTTGGTGATAAAAGGGTGATGAAATAGTGCAGCATGGATCTTGGATGCCCAGAAGTCCCTTTGCACAGGGAAATTTGCCATGAGCATAGTGTTTGCCTAATACAGTTAATTAAAGGTGGTCAATAGCAAAAGAAAACTCAAGAAACAATAGTATTGCAAAGCTCCAAAGGCTGATGTGCTTATAAAATCCTCTAGAAAATATCTATAGACAATATCTATATCTATATAGACATGTGTGCTGTTGGGTTTACATACGATTATGACTACATACATTAATTTAGAACACAGTATTCACTATGAACAATTCCCATCACCCCTTTTCTCTTGCAAGTCATCTAAACTTAATAGGACTTATTTTCTAATTAAACTTTGGTTTATTGTCCACATTTAGGCAGTGGAGAACTTCTATTTCCATCACTTCTATTTCCAGCACTAAAGAAGTGTTTTTCATTCTGGAATTCAAGAGTTTTGTCTTTTCTTCTTTGCTTCCTCTCCCCATTGCCGATCAATTACTTTTGTTTCTTCCTGAACCTATTATTTTTAATGCTTTACTAATTGCCAGTCCAGACAATTTGATCAGTAGGCTTAAAATTCTTCAAAATTGATCAACATTATTGCTCTGATTAGCACTTTAAAGTTCAATCATTGATTTTAACCTAAGTCTCTTCAATTACAGTGCATCCCACTTTAGGTTGCCAGTCAAGTTTATAACTATCATAAAGATGTTACGTTAACTTTGAAAGCCCTTCACATAGATACAATCTATTTGTTTTCCCTGTTTATCATGAAGTTGAATTATTGTAGGAATGCCCTGTGTATCATCATGGACAAAATATGAAGCCTATCTTCTCAGTAATTATAGAATTCTTGGACCAAACACATTTGAGGAGAAGAAATCATGCTGACTATTAAGTAATTTTAATTACCTGGGAGTTTGAAAGCTGTTTGAGACCTTGCTTGTGCTTTCTCCATTTCTGCTCACTGTAAGATTTGCCATTTTCTCACAAGTTATCTCTGTATTCTCTAAAATAGGTTTATCTTCACATCCAGTGAAGAATAGCATATTTATTTTACTGTTGTGAATATAGTTTTTCATTTAATAAAAGCAGCTGCTGTGAGAATTTGTTTAAAGTTAATCTTGAAAGAGTCTTTGAAGCCTTTCTTCCCCCTCTGTCTCCCAGTTAGTAGCAGTGCTTACAGTAGATGAACATATGTACATTTATGATTATATACATAACATAGAAGTAGCTTATCTTTTCACAGAATCATAGAATTACTGAGGCTGGAAAAGACCTCTGAGATCATCAGCCTATGACTTGACAGCACTACATTGGGTAGATCATGGCATAAGTGATTTGCTTAAATGCCTCCAGGGATGGGGAGTTAGGGAAAATGTTGGTAATATCTGACCAATTCATGTATTTCCATTATAAACAGTAGAACGGAAGGTAGAAAATATTCACTATATTTTTTCTTATAACTTTTAAATGTGTTAAGTCCTTAAATTTGGGTATAATATTCATAGGTCTCTGAATCTGAATTTCGGTGTAAGTAATTGCTAGAATAGACTTTAGAAACAATTATAATCATCAACAAACAGAAAATGATTATTTTTGTTTACATCTGTTTCTTAAGACAAGGAAGTAGTACTGTTGTAATTTAATCTCCACTAAGTGTAATACTATGAGTAAAATTCAATTATACAACAAAGACAAATGTAACTAAGTGCTGGTAAAAATAAGTAAGAAAAATTAAAGATAGCTGGTGTGGTTTTCAAAAGATTGTTGGTGTATAGGATATGAAAACTAGATAGACCCAGCTTGTTATTAGTGTATTTCTCTTTAACTAATGGTGCTTCCCTGAAAATTGTTATAGTGAGACATCTCTGAGAAATGTACATCTCAAAGTTTCTCCTTTACTCCCATAATACTTGAATTTGGGGTATTAATGTAGTACTTAAAAATCTCCAACTCTTACATGGTTCAGAGATGACCTGTACCTTATTTGTCCTCTTTTAACACCACTTCTGACAGAATGAACATTTTATTTCCATGGTTAAGTGCAAAAGGGACGTGAAAGGTGTCATGAAGGCAATTCAAAAGCAAACTGCTCCTAAATGTGTGGAGTAAGGTAGAAATCTTACCCTTATATCTCAGCTGCCCCTTCCCATGCTCATTCCATCTTCCCTGTTCTCAGAGGTAGATAATTTAAGGACACTGACGGGCTTTGTTCATACACTGTATAATTAATCTCCATAGTACAATAATAACAATATTAACAACCTAACAAAGAGAAATCATAGTGCAAAGTGAAGATTGTGTTCCAAATATTCTTTACATTCTTTCTGTGTCCCTAGGAACTTGCCTAATCTCAAGGGAGGCCTTTGGAGTCCTAAGACAAAGTGCCAGCTTTGCCCATGTGGCCAGAGATGTTGATCAATAGAGACTGAAGCACAGTGCAAATTCTGAGCTTGAAACAAGGATCAAACAATAATCACATTCCTTTCAAACACAATCCTTTCAAATAGTCTGCTGGTCTTGGTGCCTGAGGGCAACTTGAAAATTAGTTTTGCTGCCAATACAACCACAGAGCACTATCTCATTGGTTTTAAAATTCAGTTTGTGCTCTGTTCAACAGAAGATGAAGATAGCTTTTAAGCTCAAAAGCTTTGTTTATATTTGCATCATCAAGACTTGCTTCCTAACCACCAGTTCAAAGCTATGAAGGAAGACTCTAATAGCAGTTGTGTTCCCATTGTGCATTATCTTGAGAATGACAGCTCACACTCTGAGTACGAAAGGTACAAAAGCAAGGTACCTCTCTCCAATGAATTCAAAACAAGCAGAAATGCTTTGTATCATTAGTGTTACCTTTTGAAACAGAAGGGAGGCAACTCATGAAATAGCAGTATCTAAATCCAGTGAGTTTAATCTGAGTTTTGGAGGAGGATTTTTTTGGTGTAGTTTTGGCAGAGTTTGTACTTTTTTTTAGTTAAATCTCTTAACTGAAGCTCAGTGGGTTTTGATTTTATTCCTAAGTTAACTGCAGACTAGGACAAACAATTTCAGTCAAGGCTTTTGTGTGCCACATTACCCATTCAGAAGATGTAGGCATTAATGTTTGTTTCTTCCCAGTGCTACTCTTTTCTTTATACAGATGAGTTCATTATGAAGTCTGTCTTCACAGAAACGCAAAATTACATTAGGGATTGGAAGGGAACTCGAAAGATCATCCAGTCCAATCCCCCTGCCACAGTAGGACCACCAAGACCAAGTCACACAGTAACATGTCCAGGCGGGTTTTAAATGTCTCCAGAGAAGGAGACTCAACAACCCCCCTGGGCAGCCCATTCCAGTGCTCCACCACTCTCACTGTAAAGAAGTTCTTTCTCAGTTCAATGTGGAACTTCCTATGTTCCAGCTTACACCCATTGCCCCTTGTCCTATAATTAGATAACACTGAGAAGAGTCTGGCTCCATACTTTCCATATTTATGAACATTAATGAGGTCACCCCTCAGTCTCTGTTTCTCCAAGCTAAAGAGACCCAGCTTCCTCAGCCTTTTTTCATATGGGAGGTGTTCTACTCCATTCATCATCTTTGTGGCTCTATGCTGGACTCTCTCCAGCAGTTCTGTGTCCTTCTTGAACTGAAGGGCCCAGAACTGGACACAATATTCCGGATACAGTCTCACCAGGGCAGAACAGAGAGGGAGGAGGACCTCTCTCATTCTGCTAACCACCCCACTTCTGATCCATCCCAGGACACCATATGCCTTCTTGGCCACAAGGGCACTTGTGCGACATCCAAGTGCAAACATGCCTCCCTCTCTAATAGGAGTCTCTAGATACTACTGTTATGCTCAGATGTCTATCAACAGGTATGATACCAATTTTGTATTTGTGGCCATATTACTCTCTTTGCAGAAGCAGAATGAGTGGATGATTTAGCCAAAATTGATGGTGGTTTGGGTTTCTTCCCCCTGACTGAATGGATATTTCAGTGTTACTCATTATTGCTGTAGATAACCTGATTAGTCCCATCCTTGAACTGAGTGGTTATGTAAATACCCGAGCCTTGTGTATCCAAATATGTAATCACCATCACATCTCAGATGATGGTTCAGGTATGAACTATGTCCACTTGAGTTACTGTATGTCTGCAAGCATTTTCAAACTGTGTTGTGACTTGTGTCCTAAATTATTCACAAGGATCACTCCAGCATAATGGTAAAAATACGAGAACTTTTATGCACTCCAGGAAATATAACTTGGAAAGGTTCAGATTTGGGCTTTTTTTTTTCAGTGTGTGGATCTAATTGGATGTTTCAGGATTTGATATTTTACTCATAATTAATCCTTGTGCTCTTTCCTTCCAAGTAGAAACTTCTTCCAAAGGTTTATGTTCTAGCAGACATCTAAGCCACCGAAGCAGACTCTATCATTAATTAATAAATTGCTATACTTGCATAGAGTGGGTTTTTATTTTCTACAGCCAATATGTGAAGGTAGGAAATTACCTGTGCGCTGAGGCTATCAGTAAGTAGTTCATCACACATGCTAAGGAAGGGTATCTTGAATGACCATCGTTAAACTTGTTATTGTACTCTTCAGTATTTTCAGTGTTCCTCTTGAGCCCTGTTACCTGCCTCAGAAGAAGTACAAGCAAACAATTCACACTGAAGGCAGGAGTCAGAATTAGCAAACTTAACACCTGTCATAAAGACTAGAGGAGTAATACAAACATCACAGAAAGTGGATGGCTAAAACTAAGGATTTAACTGAGTATTCATAGAAATGCAGCATCATTTAAGTTGGAAAAGACCCTTGGGATCATCAAGTCCAACCATCAACCCTATTCTATAAGTTCACCCTTAAACCACATCCCCCAGCACTACATCTGAGCATCCTTTAAAGTATTTGTGTATTTAAATGTGTGACTGTTTTTAAAAAAGCAGCAGGTCCACCCTGTATTGTTTGATGTGTATAGACCCCGCCATCATTTCTCCATACAGGCCTATGCTTTTCAGAGAGCGCAATTAGCACAGAATCTACTTGACAAATTAAGGCCTCCTATTATCCAACTGCACAATGGCATCCTGAGGTGGATCAGAAGAGGAGTGGTTAGCAGACCAGGAGAGGTTCTTCTCCCCCTCTACTCTGCCCTGGTGAGACCAGACCTGGAGTATTGTGTCCAACTGTGGGCCCCTCAGTTCAAGAGGGATATGGAGTCCAGCATAGAGCAACAAGGGTGATGAAGGAAGTGAAGCCCTTCCCTTATGAGGAAAGGCTGAGGGAGCTGGGTCTCTTGAGCTTGGAGAAGAGGATTATGAGGGGTGACCTCATTAATGCCTATAAATATTTGAAGGGTGGGTGTCAGGAGGATGGAACCAGGTTCTTCTCAATGTCATCTAGTGATAGGATGAGGGGCAATGGTTGTAATCTGGAACATAGGATGTTCCATATAAATGTGAGAAGGATCTTCTTCACAATGAGGATGATGGAGCACTGGAACAGGCTGCCCAGGGTGGTTGTGGAGTCTCTTTCACTGGAGATGTTTAAAACCTACCTGGATGTGTTCCTGTGTGACTTGTTCTAGGTAATCCTGCTGTGTCAGAGGGATTGAACTAGATATTTTGAGGTCCCTTCCAATCCCTAATGATTCTATGATTCAATCATGCCTCTTTTATGCCCCATGGGAGGTAGTGAGCATGCTGTGATTGCATAATTGTTGGTTTTGGACAACTTGCTGGTTGCTGATTAAGAGCTTCTGAAGATGCTCATACAGCACAAAGAGACTTGGATTGTGACTTGGTCTGGGTGGTCCTGCTCTGGCAGGAGGATTGAAGCAGATGATCTTTTGTGATCACTTACAATCCCTAATGTTCTGTAACTGCAACTGGAGGCAGCATGGTGTCAGCTCAAGAAACTGTCCATATGAAATAATGTTAATTGAAAGCAGCATCACCCGGTAGGTGACATCAGTGAGTACTCGGGCTAGTTAGTAAAGAGTAAGTAAGTAGTTGTTTGTTTGAAAATCTCTCATAAAAGTGAACTGAAAATCTCAAATAATCTCAAATTTTAAAAAATCTCAGAGATAATTTGAATTAATTACAGATTTATGCTCCTTAAGACACCTGTTGATCAGGTTTTTAAGGTAGAGAACTTGTGAAAATATTTTTCACAATAGAAATAGTTTTCCTTCCCACAGGAAGGAATGTCTGGAGCCATTCAAGGTAAGGCTGGACTGGGTTCTCAGCAATCTGTTCTAGTTAGAGATGTCCCTGTTTGTTGTAGGGCTGTTGGACTAGATGATCTCTGGAGGTTCCTTCCAACCCAATAAATTCTATGATTCTATGAACCTTCTGATTAGACTGCCTTAAACACAGTTTTAACATTTTGATAAATCACTTCCTTTCCTTCAGCAACAACTTGTGTGGTTTGATGGGAGAATTTCCCATTTGTCAATCAGTTCGACAGGGTGATCGCAGTCACCTGCCATCCCCACCCCTGTCAGGGCCATCCAGAGGACTGACACCAGCCCAGGACTATGACTGACTGGAGCATCACATTGGGGTAAGGAAGTGGCTGTGACATGGGATAGGGAGGGAGCAATAGCTGGCTATAATGCAACTTTGAAGTAGGGAGAAGGCCCTGTGGAATTTCTCCCAGCCCCCTCCCACTCAGCTCCCCTGCACCTACCAGCTACAAGCCCTGCAGCTGCCCCAGGTCAGTGGTGATGAGAACCAGAAGTTCCAGGTTGGGGGCACATGCAGCTGAAGAGATTCAGAGGCAACAGAGCAAATGGACAGTCTATGCCAAGTTCTCTGTCTGATTGGGAAAAGCCATTTCTTTACAACCACTAAAAGTCTGTGCACTTGGATTTCCTGAGGTAGGTGCTCTCTGTATTCTAAACTGCTTCATAGATGTGTTATCAGCCAATACCAATCCCACCATCACACAGAACAATATGGGCAAATTACTGGAGCCTCTGGAACTCCTTGGTTCCATGGATGTCAATGATGGAGTTTTAATCAAAGTTTGGAGCCATGCCTTTGGGGTAGAAGCTGATCCCAGCCATCAGTACTGGCACACATGCTAACTCTATAGTGTGGGCAGCATTTATGGCTATCGAGCATGCAGAACAATCTGGTGTTGTTAACTAATGCTGGGATTTTCATGTCCATTTGCTGATGGCCTAGAAAAATTCAAGAGTAACACTAACTGATTTTAATAAGCAATTGACCATTTCTAAAACCTTGTGTGCTCTCCTAAGTGTTTGCCTGTAAGTACCTGAATATATCTGATGCTATGCATTAAAATCCATGGGAAATCTACAATAAAAATACAAGTGCACTGTTTCCAGTATAATGGTGATGCTAAGTTTTATGTTTACCTTGAGGATAAGATAAACAGTAAACACCTCATGGTTATTTTACAAACCTTTTGAACAGAATGAGGTTGAAATGGCTGAGGTTTGATTCTTACCCGTATGAATTGTTAGTAGTCTACCAGGATAAGTGTCTCTGAATTCTGGTGTTTAAATAAAACTATTACTTACTGCTGGAAAGAGTTCAGCACAGAGCCATGAAGATAATAAGGGATGTTCTACTCACACCTCCCTTATGAGGAAAGGTTGAGGGAGCTGGGTCTCTTTAGCTTGGAGAAGAGGAGACTGAGGGGTAACCTCATTAATGTCTATAAATATTTGAAGGGTGGGTGCCAGGAGGATGGAGCCAGGATCTGCTCAGTGTAATCTAGTGATAGGGCGAGGGGCAATGGTTGTAAACTGGAATATAGGCGGTTCCACATCAACCTGAGAAGGAACTTCTTCACAGTGAGGTGACGGAGCACTGAAACAGGCTGCCCAGGGAAGATGGGGAGTCACCTTCTCTGGAGATGTTTAAAACCTGCCTGGATATGTTCTTGTGTGTCTTGGTCTAGGTGATCCTGCTGTTGCAGAGGGATTAGACTAGATGATCTTTCGAGGTCCCTTCCAATCCCTAATGTTCTGTGGTTCTGTGATTTCATTCTTTATTTTGTGTTTGAGAAATTATGTAGAATGGAATAACTTTGATGTTGGAGATAGCAAAATGCACTTTCCTATGCATTCAGTGATAAGAACACATGGGTTTTATTTGAAGTTGCCTGACTAGATTGATAAAGTTATCTCTGGGGTCTTTTTGTCCTTGTTCCTGCATGAGAATGAGTTTCTTTTTTTCCAAACTCAATTATTAAGAAGTAATGTTAAGCAGTAGATTGTAAAGAGGGGTGTTCAGAAAAAAGTAGCATAAGCATTTAAACTCTAGTCAACTTGGCTTGCAAAGGCAGGTAAGTGAGTGTTTCCTACTCTCCTGCTGTTTTGGTCTGATAGGCAGAACAGTGTTTATCCATTTTTCTATAAAAGATGATAAAAGACTGTAGCTCTTCTTCTCCCACAGGTAAAACTAGCTGTTCTTTATACACTTGTGGCTTTCTGTCTAAATATACAAGCTTTTTATTTTTTAAAAGTACTTTAAGTAAAGGTCTTGTATGCATATGCATGGCTTATTACTATCTGATATGAATATGTAAAACTAGATGGTGTAATCTACTACCATGTGTAAAAAAAGTCTCGGTTTTATTTATAACGAGTATGGCCAACTGCTTTTGGTGCTAGATAAAGTTTTGAGTCTTGAAGCTGTGGATGATATTCTTCCTGTCTTTGATTCTACTTTGTTGTGATTTGCTATGATTTTCAGTCAGTGTTTTCTTCCATATAGAGATCTCATGTGAATTGTATAAATCCAGGTGGAGGCTAAACATAACAGATACTATTTGTCCAGAAGGCAACAGCTGGGTGATGCTGTCAGGACGAATGGGTCTCTTCATTTTACATTTTTGCCATACTGCTCTGCCTTCCCACAGCAGTCCAGTTCAAAGAAGGCTATGTTGAGGAGACACTGCAGAGCGCTCTGGATTCAGAGCTGCAGATGGGATCAGAGCAAAGAATAGGTTGTCATAGTCCTGCAGTTCCTCTGCCCAGCACTTATGTGCAGCAACAAAGGCTCTATGGTTTCCTGTGGTCTTTGTGGACTGCAAAACCACTTATGTTTAAAAAAGAAAGTATTTGCTGTGTTTCTACATAAATTTCGAGAGTGTCTTACCATTTTCTCTCCCAGCTTGTGGAATCATCAGTAGTACAGCTGATTATGAGAGAGTTAATGGCCAAGGTCAACAGCCTGTAGCAAATGAGATGGAACATTGCAGGTTAGAAGAGTCTATGCGTTAGTTTGTGTTGAAATGACAATGAAAATCATCTCCAAAATGCAAAATCTGCCCTGACAAATCATACGGCACATTCTTTTCTATATCATTATGTTCTACTTTCACCGACTTGCTGGTTTGAATAGTTCATTCCCAGGTAGCCTTAAAGAATACTAGTAAATATGAGGAAGGTTCCTAGTACGAGAGCACTCAGGAGCACAGGTGGTCTGCTTTGGTGACTGGATTCTGTATCAGGCATCATTAACAGCCTAAGCGAGTCCCATTGCAAACACAGTATAATTGTATTCAACCCTATAACTCACAGGGCCCAGGACATTTATTTCCTACTGAAATTCAACATGGCTATCAGCAATCAAAGCAGAAAGAGTTAACAGTGTTCCATCCTCTCTGCTCAGCATGGCCATGGGGTAGACTTCTCTTTGTGTTTTAAACTCCATCTATCCAACACTATCCACAAATTATTTTTCCCAAATAGCAAACACCCTAAGATCTGTGGTGGTAGTGTATACTTTGGAAAAGAATGGAACTAAGTGAATGGTAAGGAAAAGGCGCTGGTAGGAACCTTGCCTTTCACAGTCTGAGACATGCAAGGGAAAGTACTTGAGAAGCTCTCTGTGCAGAGCTGATGGTTATTACTCTTCTTTTGGAGCAGACAGATCCTTATGCCAACTAAAAATGGATAATGATGTCCTCATGTCAACGCAAAACATTCTCAAGCCGTGTAAAATATCATCCAAATGCCATGTGGTTTTGAATATCTCGTATGAGTCAGCCCTCTGTCCTGTTTGGCCAGGTATTGTAGCTGAGTATTCTTTGGGCTGGAAAAGCTATTGTAACGGCAAAAAATGCAATGAATGAGGAATAGATAAAGCATCAAGAATGAAACTTTTCCAAATTAAAAAAAAAAGGACATGCCCCTGTTTGTAATGCTAAGGAGTAATAAAATTGTCTTAAATGAAAGCTCATTTGGCAAGAGGAAGTTATGAGGCTCATTGCCTACAGATCATTAAAGATCCATCATTGAGGTTGTAAGCTCAGGTCATGCTGTATTTCAGAAAGACAGGATACAAGAGGGAAACAAAGCCTAGTAACAATGATTGGGTGCATATAATGAAAAGAATAAAGTGAATGAATCTATTATGGTTTGCATTACAGCAGAGAAGGGCTAATGGCCAAAATCAGAGATTATCCTGAAGGAGTCTAAACTGTTGTAATTTACAGTTTATATAAAATCTTCCTTGAAGTACTAATCCATTTTCCATTTAAGAACCTTTTATTGTAGCTGTGCAGAGGAGACTCTAAATTCTGCACATTTCTAAATGAAACTTTCTGTTCTTCATCCTCTGTCCAGTGCTCCTTCTCCTGTCACTGGGCAGCACTGAAAACAGTCTGGTGCCATCCTTCCTTGAGACACCCTGTATAAATGTGGATCAGGGCCCCTCTCAGGGGCTTTTCTCAGTCTTCTGTCCTCAAGGCCAAATAACCCCAGCTTCAAGCCCCAAATCATCATAACTGTTGGATTCCTTCCAAGGGTTCCCTGTCTCACTTGAGCCCAGAACTGAACATAGTACTCCAGATGTGGCCTCACCAGGGCAGAGCAGAGGAGGAGGAGAATCTCTCTACACCTACTGACCACAGAGTTCTTAAAGCACCCTAGAATACCACAAGGAGACACTATGGCCTCATGATCAGCTTGCGTCTGCTTAGACTCCAAGATCTTTCCCTTAAAGGCTATTCTCTGACAGGTCTGCCCATAACCTATACTGATGTATGGCATTGTAAAAAAGCAAGTTATCAGTCTTTTCCTTCATATTCTGTAAATATTTTTCTTCCTTCTGAATTTTTCCAGAAGTTCCTTATGCATCCATGTGGATCTCCTTTCTCTGCTTGCTTTCTTACTCACAGGGATGCACCAGTTTTGAGCTTGGAGAAAGTAGAGCCCTTACCCATGGTAGTCGGCCAAGTACATATTTGAAGAGGGCAAATTTAGCTCTTCTGAAGTCCAGGGTTGAAATCCTGCTTGTTTCTTTACTTCTTTCTTGCAGGATACTGAACTCCATCATTTCATGGTTGCTGTAACCAAATCTGCCTTCACACCACCAAGCCCTTTATTTGTTAATACAAGGTCCACTGGGCACTTCTCCTTGTAGGTTCTTTCACCACTTGTATTAGAAAGTTATCCCCAATGCACTGTAGGAACTTCCTGGTCTGAGTCTGCCCATCCATGAGAGTGTTCCTGTCATCTGAGCTATCCCACCACATCTCAGTAACTGCAATAGTAAGAACAGAGGTCAGAAGAACTGGTGCTGGTCTCTTCTCACAAGCATTTAGTGATAGAACAAGAGAGAATGAGCCCTAGTTACAACAGGGAGGGTTTAGACTTGATATTAGGAAGAATTTTTTCACAGAAAGGGTGGTCATTAACTGGAATGGGCTTTCCCTGGAGGTGGTTGAGTTGCCATCCCTGGATGTGTTTAAAGATGGTTTGGATGAGGTGTTGAAGGATGTGGTTTCGGGGTGAACTTGTAAGGTAGGGTAGGTGATTGGTTTCCGTGATGCCAAGAGTTTTCCAGCCAGAGTGATTCTGTGATATCTGCCAAAAAACCAGAACTGGATTGGGGGACGTGGGCTCTCTAGATCACATCTGTCTTCAAGATATTGCTATTATTGCTTTACTTCAGACTTAAAACTTCACACAAAAATTATTTGTAGCAGTAAACAAAACAGTAAACACTGAAAGTTTCCAGTGGAGTGAAATGAACTTGAATGAAATATGAAAGGCTCAATAATAAATACCCAACTTTATATAAATATAGTCTATATATAAATATTCTCTTCAGCACAAAAACAGTCCTGACTAAATATAGCGTAAAATCACTAGACCAATTTAGACAAGAATAAAAGTCAACCACTATGTGGAATGTGTAAGCAACAACAGAAGAGGACATAAATAATGAGAAGAACTTAAGCAAGTGCTGGATGCTGTAATGAGAAGAACACATTAGCAATACCAGGAAAACTAAAATTAGACCTATAGAAACATTTATACAAGACAGTTTTAGGTAACAAAAGAGAATTCACTGAAGAAAGAAATTAAAACATATTAGAAAAGAAGATTGAAGGAATGATAAAGCAGACAATTACATGGATGCTTCTCCAGTGTGTTTACTTGAGAGATGAGGACAATTACACCATCTGACACCATTAGTGTATTCAGAATTCTGAATGATTTTTTGACCAGTGAGGCGGAAGGATTAAGTGGTTTAGAACAAATGAAAGCTATCAAGTCTGTAAAACGAGATGGAATTTCTTCCAAGCTTTTATTAATGAAGTTATGGAAGAAATCTGCAGGGCAATGAAAAGCAGCATAGAACAGTGAGTTAAAAGAACAAGACTGCAGTAAAAACAGGCCAAATATAGCAAAGCTCTTTTGATGTCCTCATGCAAATCTTAGTACAGTAGCTCTCTGATGATAATCGTAGCTCTGTTTGAGTTAGAATGTTTAGTGGATTCAATCAGGATCTTAAGCCATGATTTGCACGCCAGAGGAGGACTGTGATCTGGTGGCTATACTGAAGCCTGATGTCTGAGGCTCTCCTACTGAGATTAATCTACTGACACAAATAAGTCCATTTTCAGAGGACAAGAAAGGGAGAAAAATTGATTTAACCAATGCCTTGGCTTCATGCTGCACAAATGAAAAATCTATTTTCCATATAGCTTGGTAAGTTTAAAAGATTGATCAGAGCAAGTGTGAAGAGATCAAGAAAGGCTTGTTCTTTCAATGAAGTGTATAGAGACAGTAGATAAAAAGGAACAAGCTACATCAATTTGCTTGAGAGAGTTGAGTTGTCTGGCCCGAGCTCTCCTGCATTGATCTTGTTTTCTCTCACTCTCTAGGTGCAAAACACTTTGTGATGGAAGGTCAGCTTGCATCCTAGGCTTTATGCTTCAGTAGGTAATGGAAAAATGCAACCATCTTCCTTCACCCTAGCTTTTGGATCCTAGATGTGCAAAGTACTAGCTCTGCTTTACATCATCTGTGCATTTGTTTGGTCTGACAAACAATACAAAAGGAGAACGTGAAAAGATTGGTTGGTTGGTTTGTTTCCTCCACCAGATTGGTTGCAGTAACTGATAAAAATGTATTCGTGTTGATCGTGTTATTTGATGTCTCCAGCTGGCCCCTTCAAAACTCCCTTGTCTTCCTGTGGCTTTCATATCTATGGTGGGTGTGTACTTTCTAATTGGAGTTTCAATACCAGAAAGTCCAGAAATATCACTTTCTCTCACTTCTGTGACCACCTAATGCTTTTATTTTCATGTACACTTTTTCTTGCTGGTTTGAAGAAGATGCACCTTAGAGCTTGTTGCTGCACACCCTCACTGGCAAAAAAAAGGGACTGTTTTAGAGAGTAATTTATTCAGCACTATCCAAAGTAAATGCTTCTACACACTCTTCTCTTAATTTATTTTTGCATATGAAGAATATAATCTAGAAAATATGACGTTATCCCATATAGGTACTTATGACCAGATAGCCATAAATTGACTTCCCTCTCTTACTTCCAAAAGTTTTCTTGTTAATTCTGCTGAGTCATTGAGACAATGTGGTCACACTGCTCCATGGAATCATATTTTTAGTTCTAAATGCAGCAGATTTTTTTTTTCAAGATTTAAGAGCAGTTATGTTTTCCAAAACACAGAGCCACATGGAGTTCACAGAATTATTGAGACTGGAAAAGCCCTGTGAGATCACCAAGTCCTACCTATGACTGGTCAGCACAGTTATGTTTATTATGTGGGCATTTTATGAAGGGAGTAGAACCCTTCCCTTATGAGGAAAGGCTGAGGGAGCTGGGTCTCTTTAGCTTGGAGAAAAGGAGACTGAGGCGTCACCTCATTAGTGTTGATAAATATGTGAAGGGTGGGTGTCAGGAGGATGGAGACAGGCTCTGCTCAGTGGCATCTAATGATAGAACAAGGGGCAATGGGTGTTAGCTGGAACAGAAGACGTTCCACATCAATCTGGAAAGAACTTCTTTGCATTGAGGGTGACAAAGCACTGGAAGTGGCTGCCCGGAGTGGAGTCATCTTTGGAGATGTTTAGAACTCACTTAAATATGTTCTTGTGCTACTTGTGATCTTTTGAGGTCCCTTCCAAGCCCTAATGTTTTGTGATTCTGTGATTTTTCACAGGAAAGGCATGCTTTATTATCTTCCCTAATAAAACTGAGAAAGAAGTTCATATTGAGGTGGCGAATCTTTTCTAGATGCAATGTCTGATACTGTCAGAATTTAACGAATGTTCCCTTGAGTGAGAGGCCAAGTGGGATGTTCAACTATGACAAGAACCTAACTTTATGTACGGGTTGGTCATGTATTTTTCTCTGAGACAAAGCAGCATTATTACATAGGTAGGAGTTTTTTATTATAAAATTTTGATTTATTAATTTTAATATTGAACAAAACAGTGCTTTTAACTGAATTGATCTTGAAATAAGAAAATATATTGTCATTTAACCGTATGCTTAATAGTATGCTGCTTATAATTGTAATGATTGTTTCCCAGGCATAGTTTCAAATAAAGAAAGAAATGCACAGATGTTTTTCTTATTTAAGTGCATTAAAATGCATACAGAATGTTTAGAAATGCAAATCCTTTAAATCAACTACTTGAGACGATCAGGCTTTGTTCCCAGTTGCTGTAATAGAGACTCATGCATATACATAAAAATTGTATTACAGAATGAGAGAGAATAAGTCATCTGTAGAACAGCCGTCAAGAAGTGGAGAATGAAAAGGGTGAAAACACACGGCTTATAGAGTACTGAGAAGCTAGTAGGGTTGGAGGAGTGCAGTTATTTCTGTGCCTGATTGTACAGTACCAGCAAGATTATGTTGATGCATTAACCCTGTTACAGTGACTTAGAGGGAATTTACTCCCTTTAGTACCTCAGTGTCAGAAGCCAGCATTACATTACTTTGATTTATAACATTATTAGCACAGTTTATATTTCAGTGCCCTCTCTTAATCCTCCCGTTTATAGTATTATAGCAGTTTCTCTTGGATTTCGGCAATGTCTTCAGAAAGGCAGTATTTTTCCAAGGGAACAGATGTTAAACTAATGCTAACTGTGATTTGTGGCAATCAAAACATGCGGTGGCAAGACCATATGGATAGGCATCCCTGTGATGTAAAGCCTGGCAATTTTGTGGTGTAAATATTGCTTTTTCTGGGAAATTTAGAAAGGATCTGCAACTGGACCAATGTCTCAGTGATAATAATTCTGAGATTACTATCTCCCATGGTAAAAGGGAGATTTGAGGAAGGCTATGATGAAAGGCTCAGCAAAAGGTTGAGAAAATAGTAAGTGGGAGAGTTGTTCTTGGCAGGAAGATCAAAAGAATGCTTGAACATAATAAATATAGAGAGTGTGATGAAGTTAGGGATGGGTTTGTGATCACTAAATTGAGTTGTTGTTTTTTACTGTGAAAACTCCAGTTTTGTTATTTGGCATCTTCATTTCTTGCTATTGTAGAAGTCTGAGTCTATCTGGGAAAACTAATGAGCAAAGCAAGGAAATACTGGTAGACTGAAAGTAAAAGGGAGATTTCCTAAACATGGTGTGAGAGACTGCAGTGGGGTTTGGGTCAGGATTGTGTGAGTTGAAAGACACAGAAAGATGACATTTGACATGAAATCTCTGCACTCATCACAGAATCACAGAACATCAGGGATTGGAAGGAACTTCGAAAGATCATCTAGTCCAATACCCCTGCCAGAGCAGGGCCACCTAGACCAAGTCACACAGGAACATATCCAGTTGGGTTTTAAACATTTCCAGAGAAGGAGGTTGCTTTGCTGGTACTGCAAATGCAAAAACGGGAATGGTATCAGAAATACATGTAGAGATGAAAGTCTTACATCAAAGAGTATTTCATAATATAAAGAAGAATAAATAGACAAGAGATCTACCTAGCTACAGCTCATTTTGATGCTCCTGTTCTAGCTGGTGACTACAATAATAATGGATTTCAGCTTTTGTTGGTTTTCATAGAATCATAGAATCATTACGCATTGGAAGGGACCTCGAAAGATCATCTAGTCCAATCCCCCTGCCACAGCAGGATCACCTAGACCAAGTCACACAGGAACACATCCAGGCGGGCCTTGAACATCTCCAGTGAAGGAGACTCCACAACCTCCCTGGGCAGCCTGTTCCAGTGCTCTGTCACCCTCACTGTGAAGTTTTTGAATCTTAACCAGCTATCCTGAGCTCTTTTGTCTGCCAGTACCCTGTCTTATAGGATTTCCCCTAGCAATTGCTTGAAAAGGCCAAAGTTGGCCCTCCTCAAGTCCAGGGTTGTGGTTCTGGTAAGCTATTCTGTCCCTACCACACAAGATCCTGAACTCCACCATCTCATGGTCACTGCAACCAAAGCTGCCCTCAACCTTCACTGCTTTAGCCAGACCCGCCTTGTTGGTGAGGACAAGATCAAGCAGTGTTCCTCTTCTAGTGGGCTCTTCCACCATCTGCATTGTCACCAATGCACTTAAGGAACCTTCTGGATTCTGAATGGTTGGCCGAGTGGGTCTTCCAGCAGATATCATAGGATCATAGGATGTTAGGGGTTGGAAGGGACCCAAGAGATCATCGAGTCCAACCCCCCTGCCGGAGCAGGACAAAACTGTCTAAAGCAGGACAAACCTATCTAAGCAGGACAAAACTATCTAAAGCAGGACAAAACTATCTAAAAAAACTAAAAACTATCAGGGTAGTTAAAATCCCCCATGAAAACCAGGGCCTGCAGCTGTGAGGCTGCTGCCAGCTGGCTGTAGAAGACTTCATCAACTTCCTCATTCTGATCTGGAGGCCTGTATTAGACACCCACAACAGTGTTTTGGAGCAGTGTAGCTGGTATTGTTTGCCTGGAAGTATGGGATCTAGAGACTGAAAGCACTCTTGCTTTCTTTTTTAAGGACTCTTTAATAAAAGTTGCTTATGTAGCCAGTAAGTTTAAAAATCGTTATCTTTGACAAGGGTTTTGTTGCTGCACTCTGTATTCAGCACTAAAATAAGAGACAAATGATGCAGTATAACACTAATATATTACAAAGGTGGTTCACAAAAATCAGGAAACTGTAGCAACTTTCTTGTGATTTGTACAGTCTTCAGAGAACAGGATTTGCTCTATGCCCACCAGAGATCTGAGTTATTGTATGGAATCATCAACAGTGCAATGAAACACTGATTTGTTAAATCATGTAGTAGGTTAAATAGTAGCTCAGAAATTGAGAAGAAAGAATTGTGATTTTGGTCTATATTCTGGTGTTTTTTGGTACTACTATAAGAAATTAATATTGGTACAAATGAAAATTACATTTATTTTTGTGTGGTTGTATTTTATATCATCTTTGCTTCATTGATTAAGATTCAGAGGAATAGAAACAGATCAAAATCTTGACAGAATGAGTCTTTGTTTAAAAAAACTTGTACATGCCACTGGTCCATAACTGCTTTCTTTTTCACTGCTTCTACTGGGAGCAGCTATTTGCTCACAGTAACAAGTGCCTGTGTATTTGCATACATACTTGAGCTTAGAAGCAGACTTTCTAGAGACTACTTTTTTATTCTTTCAGATTTGAAGCTCATCTGAGAAGCAGAAATAGTACCCTGTGAAGCCAGTCATCAAGGACATATAAGAATTTTGAATAAAACACTCTCCAAATTGCAACTGCAAAATCGGCTTCATGTAAGTTGGAGCAAAAAGTTATTTCCAACAGTACCCTGTTTCTAACAGCAGCCATGAGCATCTCATGGAGGACATGATTAAGCAGACATGCTTCATTTCATACTGTTCTAGACTGTTGACCTAGTTGTTACATTTATCTGTCTATTCTGTATCTCTGGATCTACCTATTCAGTAGCTATCAACAATTTTCTTCTGTGAAGTTGATCCAGTGTGTTCTCTAACACCCTGTTGCATAAGGAATTTATTCTTTCTCTTGGATTTGAGCCTGGCTGTCATCAGAAAGGGCATGAGCCGCAGGCCCACTATAGCATTATGGTTCCCACATCTTGTGATCTAACAAAACTCCATTATTGCTTGTCCAGTCTAAAGAGTCCTAATTTATTTCTTCCTTACCCATAATCAATTCTATACCCTTCTCTGTCTATTTTAACCTCAGATTTTTAGTAGATGTATGGAGTAACATAAAGATATTGTCTCTGCTCCTGTCATAATAGGATTAGTCTTTTAAATATGTAGTGTTTCATCACTAGCAGAGCATAGTCTTTTTTATACCTTGTACCTTGGTATTTCTATGTGACAGCAGTTTTCTCCCACCCACCAAGTTTTCAGTGTACTTGCTGATTTTCATCTAGGCATTTCCTGAATATTTAGAATTCCTATTAAAGCATGTGTTGTAGTCCTCTTGGCATCCAATTTAAATGACCTTCTGGAATTTCTTGTCTATTTCTTATCCTTCATGTGTTAGAGATCTTTTATGCCATTGCCTGTAAAAATTACACTTTTAGCTGTTCTCACCCCTTCGTTAAAAGTTCACTTACAGCTTTCTTGAGGTTCTGATTCACTTGCAGTTCAAAGTAAATCCATCCTTCACCTTTTGCTTTCTTTTACTCCAGACACATTCATCGAAGAAGAAGAGGCTGAGAGGAGACCTTATCACTCTCTACAACTATTTGAAAGGGCATTGTAGAGAGGTTGGTTCTAGTCTCTTCTCACAAGGGATTTGTGATAGAAAAAGAGGGAATGGGTTCACGTTACAACAGGGTAGGTTTAGACTTGATGTTAGGAAGAATTTTTTCACAGAAAGGGTGGCCAGGCACTGGAATGGGCTTCCCAGTGAGGTAGTTGAGTCCGCTATCCCTGGATATCTTTAAAGATTGTTTCAGAGAATCACAGAACATTAGGGATTGGAAGGGACCTTAAAAGATGATCTAGTCCAATCCCCGTGACATAACAGGATCATCTAGACTAAGTCACACAGGAACATATCCAGGCAGTTCTTACACATTTCCAGTGAAGGAGACTCCACAACCTCCCTGGGCAACCTGTTCCTGTGTTCCGTCACCCTTACTGGGAAGAAGTTCCTTCTCACATTTATGTGGAACATCCTATGTTCCGATTACAATCATTACCCCTCGTCCTATCACTAGATGACATTGAGAAGAGCCTGGTTCCATCCTCCTGACATCCACTCTTCAATTATTTATAGACATTAATTAATGAGCTCACCCCTCAGTCTTCTCTTCTCCAAGCTAAAGAGACACACCTCACTCAACATTTCCTCATAAGGGAGGTGTTCCACTTCCTCCATCATCTTTGTTGCCCTACAATGGACTCCCTCCAGCAGCTCCACATTCCTCTTGAACCAAGGGACCCACAACTGTACACAGTACTCCAGATCTGGTCTCACCAGGACAGAGTAGATGGCGAGAGCCACCTCTCTTGATCTGCTAACCACCCTTCTTCTGATCCACATCAGGATGGTGTTTGCTTTCTTGGCCACAAGGGCACACTGCTGGGTCATGGTTATCCTGCTGTCCACCAATACCCCCATGTCCCTTTCTCCTACACTGCTTTCCAACAGGTCGGTCTCCAGCCTATACAGGTACCTGGAATTATTCTTGCCCAGATGCAAAACCCTGCTCTTTTAAATTTAATCAAATATCTCTCTGCCCAGCTCCCCAGCCTGTCCAGGTCCCATTGAATGGCGGCACAGTCTGCTGGGGTGTCAGCCACACCTTCCAGTTTTGTGTCATCAGCAGACTTCCTGACAGTGCACTCTAATCCTTAATCCAAGTCATTAATGAATAAATTGAATAGGACTGGTCCCACTACTGACCCTTGGAGGACTCAACTATATAAAGGCCTCCAACGAGACTCTACCCCATTGACGACTACTGTCTGGCTTCTGTCCTGCAGCCAGTTCACAATCCACCTTGGTACCCCATCATCTAGACCACACTGCCTCAGTTTGGCTGTGAGGATGCTGTGGCAGACTGTGTTAAATGCTTTACTGAAGTCAATCCATATCCACCCCTCTACCATCATCTATGCACTTGGTTATGCCCTCATCAAAGGCTATCAGGTTAGTTAAGCATGACTTTCCCTTGGTGAAGCAATATTGACTGTCTCTAATCACCCTCTTGTTCTTCATGTGCCTAGAGACAGCGTCAAGTATAAATTGTTCCGTCAACTTTCCTGGGATGGAGGTGAGGCTGACTGGTCCATAGTTGCCTGGGTCTTCCTTCTTACACTTTTTGAAGACTAGAGTGACATTTTCTGTCCTTCAGCCCCTAGGCACCTCTCCTGATCCCTCTAACTTAGCAAAAATGATGGAAGGTGGCTTAGCAATGACTTCCACGGTCTCCCTTAGCACATGCGGGTGCAACCCATCTGGGACCATGGATTTGTGTACATCCAGTTTGCTCAACTTATCCCTAACCCAGTCCTCATCAATCAAGGCAAACTCCTGTCTTGTCTCAACTTCTTCTGGGGCTTGACATCAGGACAGCCTCCAGATGCACAGACAAAGAAGGTGTTGAGTATCTCTGCTTTGTCTGTATCCTCTGTCTCCAGGATACAGCAGGGGGCCTACATTGCCTCTAGGTTTACCTGCAATGTATTTGAAGAAGCCCTTTTTGTTGCCCTTGACCTCTCTTGCAAGGTTTAGTTCCAAGGAGGCCTTGTCTTTCTTAGTTGCATCCCTACATTTTCTCACCAGAGCCTTGTAATTACCCCAAGTTGCCATCCCCTCCTTCCATGACCTATAGACTCTCTTCTTCTTCAGATTGCCCAGCAGCTCCCTGTTTAACCACAAACATTTTCTGGCTCCCTTCTTTGACTTCTTTCCTGTTGGAATGCTCTGATCTTGGGCTTCAAAGAAGTGGTCTTTGCATGTTAACCAGATATCTTGAACCCTTTTACCTACCAGTACCCTGTCTTATAGGATTTCCCCTAGCAATTGCTTGAAAAGGCCAACGTTGGCCCTCCTCAAGTCCAGGGTTGTCATTCTGTAAGCTATTCTGTTCCTACCACATGAGACCCTGAACTCCACCATCTCATGGTCACTGCAACCAAGGCTGCCCTCAATCTTCACTCCTTCAGCCAGATGCACCTTGTTGGTGACTACAAGATCCATCAGCACTCCTCTCCTAGTGGGTTCCTTCATCATTTAGATCAGTAAATTGTCACCAATGCACTGGAGGAACTTCCTGGACTGTGGCTGAGGAGCTCTTCCAGCAAATATCAGGGTAGTTAAAATCCCCCACAAGAACCAGAGCCTGTAGTGTGAGGCTACTGTGATCTGCCTGTAGAAGACCTCATCAACTTCCTCATTCTGATCAGGTGGTCTGTAACAGACACCCACAACAGTGTCACCCATGCCATCCTGCCACTTAATCCACATACCACAAACTCTCAAGTCTCTCTTCATCCATCCCTGGACAGAACTCAATATATTCTGGTTGCTCTCTCACGTAAAGAGCAACTCCTCCACCCCTCTTTTGTGATCTGTCCCTCCTGAAAAGTACATAGCTGTCCATGACCACATTCCAGTCATGCGAAATGTCCCACCGTGTCTCTGTAATTGCCACCAGGTCATAATCCCCTGACTGAACCCAGATTTCTAACTCCTGCTTGTTCCCCATGCTGTGTGCATTGGTGTATGGGTATTTCACAGAGTGAGCTGAGTGCTCTGATTTTACCCCAGGACAGTGAGAAGCTGCCTGATTTTCATTAAGGCTGGAGCCTCTGTCCCACCCACCAACTATCTCACACCCCTTCAAATCCATTTTACAGACTTTTGAATCAGCCCTCCAAATTCCTGCCCCAGAACCCTTTTTACCCTCTGAGAGAAACCTCTCCCATGTGGACCTGCAAGATCTGTTGTCTGAAAGAACCAGTCATTATTAAAGAACTCAAAGCCTTGCCTGTAACACCAGTCTACTAGCCAGGCATTAATGGACTGAGTCCATCTATTCCAGCCTGTGTCCTCACCCCAAAATGAAAGAAATGACAAGAATACAATTTGTGCCCCAGAGTCTTTTACCAAATGTCCCAAGGCCTTTCTTCATCTACCTCATGGCTATGCAATACAGCTCCCTCCTCACCTGTCTGGAAGATCAGCAGTGGGTTATAGTGAGCTGATCTCACCAATTAGGAAGCATTCTAGTAATATCCCTGATTTGGGTTCCAGTTAGACTTCAGACTTCCAAATGATGAGGGTCAGCTCTGCATATTAGGCCCTCAGTCCCTTTCAGGACCGAGTCTTCAATAACTAGGACCCTTGTCATCTTCTTTGTGGACGAGGTCGTCAACTTACTAGAAGACCTCTTGGATTTATGTGACCTTGCTAGAACCTCTGGTATGGGTTCCCTGTCCTCTATATCCTTATTAGAGTGGCTATCTTCCAGTAGGGCCTTATATCTATTGCTCAGTGGCAACTGGGGAGGTGAGGCAGGCAAGGATGGTGCTCACCTTCTGTCACGACCCTGCACAGCTTCATTTGTCTATAGAGGGAGAGAAACAACTGCTGATGTTGGAAGTATAGATCCAATATTCACAGTAATTTTTGTGATTGACTTTAATGAGAATTTCTCAAGTGTTGCTTTTTGCCCTTTGTCCTGTATCTGTGCTAATAATAATCGTATTTTGAACAGAAAAACTAACTGGATGTGCAGAAGCTTCAAGTTAGGAAATATGTTTTGTTATGTGAAATGAGCACTTTTCAGTATGGAAATCAATCACTGAGAGGTTATGAACAAGGAAACCAATAGCAAGACTACTTTTTACTTTTCAAAGGAGGGTTGCAATTCAAAATAAGTAATTATTAATGTCATTATAATATTTCAGTTAAACATTCTTTATTTCTGTTAGGCTGGTTTTATTAGTAGATTATATACATTCCAGTTGTATTATTTAGTATACTTGGTTATGCAAGTATTGACAGGATTGTTGCTAGGTAAACAAAATATTCTCTTTGCTTGTTCTTTGAAAGGTTATACAATTATTTGAGTGAATAAGTAGATGTTAACACAATGTGTAAGCATTCTTTATGTCACATTTTGATACTCTTAAAAGAAATGAATTTCAATGTGACATTATGAATGTAAGGTACATATACTTTACATGTAAATACCAAATGAGAAATAGGATCTAAACTAATGATACAGAACAATAGTTAGAGAATTTCTGTCTTGTTTGAGTTGTTCTGGGGACCGTGACTTCTTATCCTGCTTTGTCAAGCCTTGTGAAGAGCTTAGAGTCATAAAATTATTCAGGATGGAAAAGACCCTTGGGATCATCGCGTCCAACCACCAATCTTACTCTACAAGTTCAACCCTAAACCAGATACCCCAACATTACATTCAAGTGTCTTTTAAACACCTCCAGGGATGATGACTCAACCACCACCTTGGGCAGCCCATTCCAGTGCCTGAGCACTCTCTCCATGAAGAAATTATTCCTGATGTCCAATCTAAACCTCCTTTGCTGGAGCTTGAAACCATTCCCTCTGGTTCTGTCACTAGCCACCTGTGAGAAGGGACCAGCACTGACAATTCTGCAATGTTCTTTCAGTTAGTTGTAGAGACAAATGAGGTCTTCCCTCCACCTCCTCTTCCTCAAACTAAACAGCCACAACTCTTTCAATTTCTCCTCATCAGATTTATACTCCAGGCCTTTCCCCAGCTTTGTTGCCCTCCTCTGCACTTGCTCCAGCACCTTGATGTCTCCCTTGTACTGAGGTTCCCAAAACTGGACCCAGTACTCAAGGTGTGGTCTCAACACTTACCTGATTTATTTCCAGAATAATGACATCTAAGATTTGGAAAATGAGCAGCACAGCTCTACTCTTTGATACTGCAGAACAAAGTTAACTATTTATCTGAGAATCCAGAATGTTGCCCCATATGACATGCTTGTTTTATTCTAAATTTATTCTATTTAGCATATTTTTGTGTTGAGTGTTCCTTGACAGAAACAAGTGCCATTTACATTTTGTTATACAGACAACTTTTAGAAAAGGACCCTCAAAAATCGGTTTAGTTTGCTTATATTTTTTTGTTATGTGAGTAATCATTACAGCATAGATTGTAATACTCTTTTCAATGAGTGTTGGGTAATTGAATTGAAAAGTATGGCAATTTTGATTATTTTCTCTCTCTTTAAGAAATTAGACACATTTCCCCCACCCTCAAAGTTATCATTCATTTTCCTTCTTAATTTCTCTTGGCTTTGGTATAGAGTAAGCATATCCCAGAAGATGAGAGTACAGCTATAATAATGTTTTTTTATCAAATCCTCTCACCATTGTTTCTCTGAAGTAATATTCATAACAGGTGTAACTTCATAAAGTAAAATAAGAGGTTATTAAAGGTAGGTAATATCCCTCTCATACAGCTCCCCTCCTTACTGAAGCCGTAAAAAGAATAACTGTATATTTTCTATGAAAATATTCTGGCTGATGAACTGTCGGCAAATTGTTTTGGTTGCTTTCGACCAAATAGATCTAAAATCCATATAATGTCTGCACAAATGACACCATTATTAATCATACGAAGTTAGGTTTTTTTAAAGAATAAGGTTGCAGTTGCTATTACTTGGCTTGCAATTGTGGTGTGAAAATATATTTTTGATGAAAGAAATTTTTGACTGTGATAATTTGACAATGAGAGCTAGGCTTTAATAACTGTAATCAGATGCCTTGGGTTCATGGCTGATTACCTAATTTAAAACATAACACTTGAGTTAGACTCACACAGTGATGTGTAGAATATGTTATGAGTGTGAATTAGTGACTTGTGACTTGAAGTCTATCTGGGTTCTGGAAATTGAATCAGTACCCAAGATCCTGGTGATGGTACATGGTGCTTAGTTGCTGGCTGGGCCTAAACCATGACACTATTGATTTATAATTCTGCCTTAAAGCATTTTCCTTTATCCTGTTAGAAGTAATTAATAATAATGGTCAAGAGATCCTGGATACGGATCCACCTATTTTGCACACCTGAGAAGTATGTCTTCTTTCAACATTTTTCTGACAGCATGAAAGGGAATAGCACTCCGTTATGACTGAGTCACAATATTTTTAACATTAAACGTTTGGAATTTTGTTGTTCTAGTTATGCCATCCTTTCTCAAATGCTCTTTAAATATATAAATTTGACTTTCCAATACACTATCCCAATAAACAAATTTTCGTCTTATCTCTGGGCATCAGAGGTCCTGTCACATTGACTAAAGAAATATAAATGATAGATGATGGGATTGCTGTTCAGCAATTATTCACATCTTTCTCCTCTCATTAAATAAAAACTGACTCAGGAAGATCTGACAATAGCTGCAGCTGCTGCATGTGATACTGTTACAATATCATAAATTGACAGTTTTACCAGAACTTTCTGACTGATTGGACTGAGTAACTAGGTGAAGGCATTGCTTTCTTATGAACACCATCACATTTATGAGGTTAATTGTGCTAACTGTAACCTCTTTCATTCAGCTAAGGATAGTTTCTGAAGCTACAACTTAGATTTTTAGTCTAGGAAGTTACTGCTTTTCTGACTGGTCTTCCTGATTTTTCATTGCTGTGGTCGCTTACTGCTTCTGAGTGCCTGAGGAGTGCAGAATCAATGTTAGTTCACTTCCTTTCCCCCAAATATTTTACCTTGTGACTGAGATTAATTTCTACTCTACAATAACCAGTTGTGGACATTTAGCAAATGGTGTGACATTCTTGGGCATTCTTTACTCTGCTGTGCTCTGTCTTACAAAGCTTTGCTGACTCCAAGTTCTACTGATTTCTCAGCCCTTGCACAGAATGCATTAGTAAGGGAAATATATCCCCTACAGCTTGTAATTTCCCCCACCAATGTTAAAATTTTGTGTTGTTCTCTAAAGTGCAAAAAGCTCTGTAGCTGATTAATAATTAAATATTTTCAGATGGAATCTGTTCACCCATGAGTTATTTGGTCTTTAGAAATGTTTGAATTGCCTATTTCTCAAATATATTTTAAAAGTATTTAGGAGACGAAGTGAAGAAAAATATCACAGACATTTGGAAACCTGTGGGGAATTGCAGACATTGAAAATGAAACTTTAGATTACATTTTGATTGAGATGCTAGAGGCCCTTTTTAAAGTCATTATGCTGTACCATTCTTCCATTTGATGGAATTTATGTTCTATCTTTTGAATCTCTGCAAATAGGTTTATCAAGATACAGTATCTATTCTGAAATAGGTACATGTTTATCTGCAGTAACATTGCATTTGCCTTACTTTTGTCTAGGTGTTTAATGTGAACAACATAGTCACACAGAATCACAGAACATTAGGGATTGGAAGGGACATCAAATGTTTGTCTAGTCCAACCCCCCCCATGCCCAACTGGTTTAGATTGCACACAATACAAGGGTTTTGTGATGCTACCGTGATAATTAAACTTTGAGGTTTTTTTACTTTTTAGAGGTTTTTAATGTATTGGTTTAACAATTTAAAAGAAGCTCCATACAAATCTCTCTGCAAAACAGAAGTGTAGAGAAGTCGGTAATTTCAGACAGGACTGTAACTGTATTTATTAGCAAAAATTTCAGGACAGATTGCTTATTAATAAACATGAAGATTTATGTTAATTTTTTTGAGCATTCTCTGCTTAGCTGGTAATCTGCTTTACTCTTGAAGTGTCTAGAAATGCAAACAGTAAACAGTGTCTGGCTAGTCTTTGAAAAGGTAGAAATCCAAACATGTAAAGTGTTCAGAATGTAAAAATGGAATTTTCTATTCTTAGCCTATGGTGGAAATATTTTCAAGGGAGCATAGAGTCAATGGAGACTTATGATCAATAATAGAATAGGTAACGATGTTGATGTATTTATCTTAAAGGATATTTAATAAAACATAGAGGAAATACTTTAGGGAAAATACATCAATGAGCTACATATTTGTTGCCAGCTACAGTAGGAAATGTTCTATCCATTGAGTTGTCCAGCTCATTTCTCTAAACACATTGGATTTCAGGGCTGAAAACAGGAAGGTGTGTATTCAGCAATATCCTTTCCCTTTTATTTGCAAAAAGAGATACTTGAGATACTGCTAAGCTTTCAGGTTTTCATTCATGTTTTTATATATATACCAAAAAGAAAAGATCCATCTAATTTCACCACTGTTACCCTTTGAATGTGTAGAACTATTCTATACATTTTCTTAAGTCTAAGAAGACTGATGGCCCTCGGATATTTTACTACACACAAATAAATTATAGCACTAACAACTTGTTCTGCATTTACAAACTTTATAGCTGCCAGTAACTGCTATGGTTTGGCTAGAAACATATCAGAGTGTCTTGACTGGCATATCCCTCCAGTGTTTCCAGTTTTCCTTAAGATGTAGTCTACAACAAAAATGGGGTTTACTACCCTGATATAATTTCTTCAATAAGTCTATTTTATCTTAGCTCACAGAATCACAGACTGTTAGGGGTTGGAAGGAGCCTGTGGAAATCATCCAGTACAATGCCCTTGCTGAAGCAGAATCACTTGGGCCACACAGGAAGCATACTCAGGTGGGTGTAAAAAGTTTCTAGAGAAGTAAACTCCACAATCTTTCTGTTCCAGTGCTCTGTCATACTCACAGTAAAGAAGTTTTTCCTTATGTTGAAATGGAACTTCCTGTGTTGCAGTTTGTGCTTATTGCTCCTTGTTCTGTCACTGGACACCACTGGAAAGAGACTGGCTCCTCCTTCTTGACACCCACCCTTGAGACAGGCTAAACAGCTCAAAATCTCTCAACCTTTTTTCACAAGAGACGTGTTCCAGTCTTTTAATCATCTTTGTAATCCTCTTTTGTACTTTCTTTTTTCCCCCCATCTCTCTCGAAATTGGGAGCACAGAACTCATCACAGTATTTCAGATGTGGCCGTAACAGGGCAGAGTAGAGGTAGATAAGAACTTGACCTGCTGATCACACTCTTCTTAGTGCAGCCCAGGATACCACTGGCCTTCTTGGCCACAAGATCTCCTCTCCCTTCTCTGACATATTTTAATAGCTCTCAGTACAATTTCATCACTCAGATTCTCCAGGCAGTCTTACTATAATTTTTTATTTCCAAATCTGGATATGCAGCCTAATCATCCACATTTGCATTGTTCAATTTTTAGCTAGAAGATTAATTGCTTATGGAGCTACATCTTAGAGTGTACTGTTCATCAGTGTAGAGAAACCTGACTATCTAACCCAGTCGTCAGGTTACTTGCTAGTGAGAGGTCACTATATATATGTGATAGTTTTGGCCAGTAGAGGAGAAAATGAAAAGTTTGGTAATCTTTCAGGGAAGGGCTATGATCTACACAATTAAATACCTATAGCAATGAAAGTTTGAACAAAAAATTTCTATTCTGTCTTTGGGTCCTTCATTTTGATCACAACAATCCCATGCGATGCTATAAGGCTTGGGGAAGTGTGCTGGAAAGGAGTCTGCCAGAAAAGGACCTGGCAGAAAATTAAAAGGGGGTTTTAATTGACAGTAGGCTGAATATGAGCAGCAGTGTGCCCAGGTGTGTCAGGATTCACGAGGCGGGGATGACTGATAGAGGTGCAGGGTAGAAGTCAGAGAGNAGGGATGTGGAGCTGCTGGAGAGAGTTCAGCGTAGGGCAACAAAGATGATAAGAGAGGTGGAACACCTCCCTTATGAGGAGAGGTTGAGGGAGCTGGGTCTCTTTAGCTTGGAGAAGAGGAGACTGAGGGGTGACCTCATTAATGTCTACAAATATTTGAGGGGTGGGTGTCAGGAGGATGGCACTGGGCTGTTCTCGGTGTCATGTAGTGATAGGACAAGGGGCAATGGTTGTAAGCTGGAACATAGGAGGTTCCACATCAACCTGAGAAGGAACTTCTTCACAGTGAGGGTGACGGAGCACTGGAACAGGCTGCCCAGGGGGGTTGTGGAGTCTCCTTCTCTGGAGATGTTCAAGACCCGACTGGACAGGTTCCTGTGTGACTTGGTTTAGGTGATCCTGCTGTTGCAGGCGGATTGGACTGGATGATCTTTCGAGGTCCCTTCCGATCCGTAATGATTCTATGATTCTATGATTCTATGAATCAGAAGCCATTTATTTTGCAAAATAGCTGAGTTTATATACTATATGGTATTCTTCAACAGTTGCTTTCTACCAATCATCTTCATTTTACCATATTTGAAAATTATACAATTTGGTTATTCAGGCAGTTTGCACAATAACTCACGTGTGCATTGTATCTAATCTATCTAACTAGTTCTACTTTCTGGCCTTCTCTGTTACCTTGTTACCATGACAGTTGGTTCTTCCTACCAGCTAGCTGCATTCCTTAGCTGTGATGTCTAACCTGCAGCTGCATTTCTGCTTCTTCATTATTTCATGCCACTACACAGGTAGCCAAGAAGGGTAGTGGCATAATGACCTGTATTAGAAACTGTGTGTCCAGCAGGAGTACCCCCTGTACTCAGCACTGGTGAGAGTGCACCTTCCGTACTGGGTCCAGTTTTGGACACCTCAGTGCAAGGGAGAAATCAAGATGCTGGAGCGAGTGCAGAGGAGTGCAACAAAGCTGGGGAAGGGCCTGGAGAATAAATCTTATGAGGAGAGATTGAGGGAGTTGGGGCTGTTTAGTTTGAGGAAGAGGAGCCTTAGGGGAGAGCTCATCATTATCTGAAAGGACATTGTAGAGATGTTGGTTTTAGTCTCTCCTCACAGGTAGGTAGTGATAGAATCAGAGGGAACAAAGATGATGAAAGAAGTAGAACACCTCCTTACAAGGAAAAGGTGAGGGAGCTGGGTTTCTTGAGTTTGGAGAAGAGGATACTGAGGAGTGACCCCCATTAATGTTTATAATTATGGAAAAGGAGGGTGTCAGGAGGATGGAGCTAGGCTTTTCTCGGTGTTATTTAGTGATAGGATAAGGGACAGTGGGTGTAAGCTGGAACACAGGAGGTTCCACATCAATATGAGAAGGAACGTCTTCACAGTGAGAGTGACAGAGCACTGGAATGGGCAGCCCAGTGGGGTTGTGGAGTCTTCTCTGGAGATGTTTAAAACCCACCTGGATATGTCCTGTGCAACTTGGTCTAGGTGGTCCTGCTATGGTAGAGGGATTGCTCTGGATGATCTTTCAAGGTCCCTTCCAATCCCTAATGTTCTGTGATTCTGTGAATGACTTCAAGCTCCAACAGGGTGGAGAGAGTGGTCAGGCACTGGAATGGGCTGCCTAAGGTGGTGGTTGAGACACTGTCCCTGGATGAGTTTAAAAGATGCTCAGATGTAGTGTTGGATGATCTGCATTAGGGGTGAACTTGTAGAGTAGAATTGATGGTTGGACTTGGTGATCCCAAGGGTCTTTTCCAACCTGAATGATTCTATGATTCCTTACATGTTTGAGACTGATTCCGTTATACAGCAAAAGTTTTAATTCCAAGCTATGTTACAGACTCCTTGAAATGGGTCTTGGTGATCACGGTGCTGAACGACGTTACCAGCTTGCCAAAGAGGCAGATCTGTAACTGTGAGAGCTGTACCATGGAGAGAGAAAAGAAAGTCAATGCATAATATGCTTTTTTCATGACAAAACTAAGGCAAAGTATGAGAAAGTAATTTATAAAGTAAAGCAGACATGATCTGATCCTGTTTGTTCAGTGTTTAATTCTCAGGTGTCTGATCTGCATAACAAACCTGTTAGGAAGATAATAGAAAAATAACAGTACTTCTTTATAGCCCTTGGCTAACCCAAATTGTATACAGTGAAGAAGGCGTTAGCTCCTGCTCTATTTTAAAATGTGTTTGTTTTCTATTTGCACAGGCCCTCCCTGGATCACTTGTAATACATTATAATTATTGTTTAGTGGCATCACAGGGAGTAAAACTGTTAGAATTGAAATATTCTACGTCTCTCTCCTTGATAACTCATTTCAAAATGAGAACTGACACCTCATATCTTTGTCTCCCCTAATCAAATCCTTTTCTTCTTTCATAGGTTGATGTTCAGAGGAAATCGTATTTTGTTGTGCTTTTAATGCCTTGTGAAGCCGTGTTACAGGTAACGGGGTAGTTAAAGGTGCTGATGCTCAGTTTTGCCCTCATAAAAAGGCAAAGTCAATTTTATTTGTATCAAATTGAACTCAGTTCACATGAGGGCAAACACTACTGAAATTTAGATGTTTTCAATGACAGTTGCCTAAATGTTGAGATGTTGAAAAGAATAATAATAGCTGTACAAACCATAACATTTTTACTGTAGATTTGTAGAAATTGAAGAAGAAAATGAGGCCACCTCTGGTGGCATTTTCTGCTTTACAATCTGATTTCTCATAGAATCATGAAGATTGGAAGAGACCCTTCAAGATCATCCAGTCCAACTGTCAACACAACCCTGCCACGCCTACTAAATCACGCACCTCAGGGCTCAGTAAGGTGATGTAGTTCTTATAGGTTCTCCTTCTGGTCAATTTAGAGAAAGTGAGTCCTTATGAAGCAGATGTAGTTCTTTTCATATCTGAATTAACTTTGTCAATGTGTTTCCATCTACAGATGAGAAACTGAATCCAGTTTCAATAGCTTCTGCAAGTAAGATATATATATAATGTGAAGAATTTGTGTCATGTGGCAGAAATAAGTACAGAACTGTAATCATAGAGAGGAGGAAAAGGAGAAACTGTTTTGCAGAACTAATGCTACCTTGGAAAAGAACCTGAAATGGACATAAAAATATTTCAGTGAGAATTTTCACAAGTGGTATTTTCATCTCCTCTGTGGCAGTTGGTTTGTTTCTTTTCAATGAGGATCTGTGTAGATACTGGCATTCATTTTCCGTCACACTTTTAATCTCAGTGAAAGCCAGATTAAGGAGTTGTTCATGTTGAAGCACTTAAAACCTCTTCTGTTAAGGACCTGTTCGATGGCTGGTATCAGAAATAGTGTAGTAAGGAGGAGGGAAATGCTGTTTCCCTGTTCTAGGCTCTAGCGACACCAAACCTCGAGTATCAGGTTCAGTTTTTGGCACCTCAATACAAGAAAGACGTTGAGGTGCTGAAGAGGGTCCACAGAAGGGAGTCAAAAAGGTTGATGAAGGGTCAGGAGAAAAAACACTATGATGAGCAGTTGAGGGAGCTGAAGAAAAAGAGGCTGAGAGAAGACCTTATCGCTCTCTACAGCTACATGGAAAGAGGTTGTAGAGAGGTTGGCTTGGTACAATTAGGTTGAGCTCAATGATGTTAAGGGTTTTTTGCAACCTAGATTCCATGATTCTATGATGCAATAGTGAGAATAACAGAATCACAGAATATTAGGGATTGAAAGGGATCTCAAAAGATAATCTAGTCCAATGCCCCTGCCACAGCAGGGTCACCCAGACCAAGTCACACAGGAACATATCCAGAATTAGGTTTAGATTCTAATCTGTTTGAAGCAAGTTTGTTTCTTTACCCTTTATTTCAGGGGCAATAAAAAAAAAGGTCTTTATGCAGGTATGGTTGTCTTCTTTTTTCATCTAAATGAAGAAAAGCATTTTTAATTACTTTGTGTGTTCTTTACAAAGTTAACTCTCGTGAGATTAAAAACAAATTACTTAACTGGCTATACAATCATGAACCACAGTGGACTAGGATCAGCGTAACGTGTGATTCAAGGATTTGACATGAGGTTCTTAAATCAGGTGTCTGGCTGGTATAGTATTCTTAGAAAAAGTCTTCATCAGGCAGGAAGAACCGTAGATTAAAGCTGTGGAGGCTGTGCTAATTTAATGGGATTCCATGATTCTTCCTAAATGGCAGTGAAACTTTCATTCAGCTGAACTGGAGACTGTGCAGGAAGTACAGGTTATACTTCTCTGTGTTACTAAGAAAAGGATAATTCCAGTCTGCTTCAGCTGGTCAAATAGAAAGGCTGAGTCCTACACAGCGACTGTTCAAGCTCCACAAATCCCTAGGCTTATATAATTACACTAAAATTGGTAAGATTTCACTGAGATTGCAAAAGCTTGCCTCAAACTTGAAAGACAGAGGCCAGTTACTGCAATATAATTAACATGCATAATTATTGTTAATAGACTAATTACTCCAGTAATTGTAAGGCTGGATGTTTTTCATCTTCACTTATGTCTGTGTGGTTTTGGATGTACAATATGGAGCAGAGAAGTATGCAAGCTCTTCAGTTCTCCTGGGTACAGAAAGGGACAGATTGCTACAGGTTCTGCAAATCCCAGGCCCTACCTGAAGGAAAAGGCTCCTTTTTTGTTGCGTTTTACTTATTTTAGACAGCTTATCAGTTCCCATAGTGGTTTCTTGAAGTGAAATGTGAGGATCTTTTTTTTAAAGGGAGAAATATATTGTAGACGTGAAAAAAAGGTAGAGCTCAGGTGGTGACAAAATGGTATCACATTTATAATTGCAAACACAAGGCAAGACATCATCATAGCTCTATCTTTTATTTAGATTTTCTCTAGGCATTTCTGTAGGGTTTTTTGTTAAATATTCACAAAATAATTTGGCTTTGATTATTCATTTTCAAAAAAAATCCACTTTAATTTCCTCGAGAATAAATAGTTTCTCCATAAAATACTAACAAGTTCAAAGACAGACCGATTTAATTTTTATGACATTGATATGACATTTTTATCTGGAAGGATTTCATAACTTCCCCCCTCTGTAAGAACAGAAAGAAAAAATAAATATTTTCCCATCTAGCACAGGTTTTTTTGCCTGCCAATTCTCGCAGTTCGTTCCATCCCAATATTTGACATCGTTGGCATTCCCAATGTTAAAGGCAAGATGAAATTAACCAATTAATTTAGTTCATAGAATCATCAGGGATTGGAAGGGACCTCGAAAGATCTAGTCCAATCCCCCTGCCAAAGCAGGCTCACCTCACTGGAGAAGCCATGGAATCAGAATCACTTAGGGTTGGAAGGAACCATCATCCAGTTCCAACCCACCCTAGACCAGGCTGGCCAGAACCCCATCCATCCTGTCCTTAAACACCTCCAGGGATAGGGCCCCAACCACCTCCCTGGGCAACCCCTTTCAGGCTCTCACCACTCTCATGCTGAAGAACTTCCTCCTCACATCCACTCTAAATCTATCAATCTCCATCTTTGCTCCATTCCCCCTAGTCCTGTCACTACATGCCATCCTAAATTGTCCCTCGCCAGCCTTTCTGTAGGCCCTCTTCAGATACTGAAAGGCTACAATAAAGTCACCTCAGAGAGTCCTCTTCTCCAGACTCAACAGCCTAAATTCTTTCGGTCTATCCTCATAGAAGAGGTGCTCCAGCCCTCTGATCATCTTCATGGCCTTCCTTTGCACTCGGTCCAGCATGTCCACATCTTTCTTGTAATAAAGGCTCCAGAACTGGACGCAGTACTCCAGGTGGGGTCTAACCAGAGCGGAGTAGAGGGGGAGAATCACCTCCCTCGACCTGCTGGCCACATTTTTCCTGATGCAGCCCACGATCAGGTTTGCCTTCTGGGCCACAAGTGCACACTGCTGGCTCATGTTGAGCTTTTCGTCCACAAGCACCCCCAAGTTCCTCTCCTCAGGGCTACTCTGCAGCCAGTCACTGCCCAGCCTGTATTTGTGTTTAGCATTGCCTCGACCCAGATGCAGGACCTTACACTTGGTCTTGTTGAACCCCATCATGTTCGCCTGTGTCCACCTCTCCAGCCTGTCCAGGTCCCTCTGGATGGCATCCCTGCCCTCCAGTGTGTCTGCTGCACCACACAGCTTGGTGTCGTCAGCAAACTTGCTGAGGGTGCACTCAATGCCCTTGTCCATGTCACCGACAAAAATGTTGAACAAGACTGGTCCCAGGACTGATCCCTGAGGGACACCACTTGTCACTGGTCTCCACTTGGACATGGATCCATCGACAGCTACTCTCTGGTTGCAGCCATCAAGCCAGTTCCTTACCCATCTAGTGGTCCACCCATCAAAGCCATGTTCCACCAGCTTGGAGACCAGAACGTGGTGCAGGACAGCGTTAAAGGCTTTGCTCAGGTCCAGGTAAATGACATCAGTCACTCGCCCCTCATCCATTAATGTTGTGACCTGTTCATAGAAGGCCACCAGGTTTGTCAGGCAGGATTTGCCCTTGGTGAAGCCATGCTGAGTGTGCCCAATCACCTCTTCACTCTTCTCCTGTGTCAGCAGTGCCTCCAGGAGGGTCTGCTCCATGATCTTACCAGGCACAGAGGTGAGACTGACTGGCCTGTAGTTCCCCGGCTCCTCCTTCCTACCCTTCTTGAAAATAGGAATTATGTTTCCCCTTTTCCAGTCACTGGGGACCAGACCACCATGACTTTTAGAATATAATAGACGGGATTTAGCAACCTCATCTGCCAGTTCTCTCAGGACCCTTGGTTGTATCCCATCTGGTCCCATGGACTGGAACACTTTCAGGTCCTTCAGAAGATCACAAACCAGATCTTCACTTATGATGGGCAGTTCTTCCTTGCAGTCCCTGATGTTATTTTCCATGATTCTAGGAGTGTGGCTGGAGGCCTTTGCAGTGAAGACTGAGGTAAAGAAGTCATTGAGAACCTCAGCCTTTTCCATGTCACTTGTAACCACATCATCTGTTTCCTTTCAGAGGGGGCCAAACCTTCCCTAGTCTTCTTTTTGCCATTCATATGCCTGTAGAAATTCTTGGTGTTCACTTTGACCTCCCTGGCTAGGCCCAATTCAAACTGTGCCTTGGCTTTCCTAACCAGATCTCTAGCTGATCAGGCAGCTTCCTTATGTACCCCCCATTCTAGCTNCTAACCAGATCTCTAGCTGATCAGGCAGCTTCCTTATGTACCCCCCATTCTAGCTGTCCTCTCTTCCACTCCTTATAGAGTTGCTTTTTGTGTGACAGTGTGTCCAGGAGCTCCTTGTTCAGCCAAGCAGGCCTCCTAGCATTCTTCCCTGCTTTCCTCTTTGTTGGTATACATTGCTCCTGGACACAGAGGTGGTGATTCCTTGAATACTAACCAGCTGTCCTGGGCCCCTTTTCCCTCAAGGGCTTCATCCCAAGATACTTTGGCCAGCAGATCCCTGAAGCGATCAAAGTCTGCATGCCCAAATTCCAGGGTCATAAGCTTAGAACACTTTCTCCTGGTTGCCCTGAGGGTCTGAAATGCAATGGCTTCATGGTCACGGCAGCCAAAGCTGTCCTTGAGCCTCACATTGGTCACCAGCCCTTCCCTGTTGGTGAGAACAAGGTCCAGCACAGCACCTTTTCTTGTTGGTTGCTCCACCATTTGAAGGACGAAGTTGTCCTCAATGCAATCCAAAA